>JACEVL010000066.1:232500-235000 GCA_020284085.1 Aporrectodea caliginosa
CTTATTAATATCTGACACCTGAGGGATTATAGATACCTCGGGTAATTTGATAAAAAAATAATAATAATAATAATAATAATAATAATAATAATAATAATAATAATAATAATAATAATAATAATAATAATAACACAACAATAACAATACGAAAATCTAGAGAGAAAAAAGTCTCAAAACAAGAGGAGAGGAATGAACATCACCATGACAAGTGACAACCCGCGTTTCAAAGTTCCTCGTCTCACACATCAATCCAGATCCAGGAAATGGACCATCGTACAAGTCCAGTGGACAGCTGACCTGTTGGTCAATCGGTCCAATGGTCAGCAGAAACAACGGTCGACTGACCAACAACAAAAGGGAAAGCCGACGATGCCAGTCTGTGGCTGCCAACGATCTCTGACATAAACCATACGGAGCTCTTTGTCCGGATGAAGGGAATCGCTCGACCGATCGGAATCCGTTGTAGACAAAGTGCCATGGAAGCAGCCGCTGAGCCCCCATGCAAACAGGCCAATACATCTCTCGCTCTCTACCAAAGAAGACGGATGCCAAGATGGCTGACAAGATAGTCTCCAAGATGGCCGTCTGGATGATCGCCAAGATGGTCGCCAAGATGGTAGCCAAGCTGGCCGCCAAGACTGTCTCCAAGATAGTCCCCAAGATGGCCCCAAGATGGCAGCAAAGATGATCGAAATGATAGGCTCCAAAATGGGCGACAAAATGGTCGTAAAAATCCTGAAACCTTTTGTGAGACTCTGTAATTTAATACATCAAGATTTGCTGCAAATTTGTCTGGAACCGAACTTTAACTTCCTGACGAGAGCAATGATATTCAACACGAGCGACTTTTCATAAGTGATTTGATTCGCCATAAGCTCAGCTGCAGAAGCTCGAACGTGATTTCAATAACAAATTACAATCTTCATGCTCAGTAAGCTCAAGTAGAGGTTCATCGAGTGCATTTTTATTTGACAAAAAGGCAATATCGGTGATAAATAAAGGATTGGAGAGTTCAGAAAGACCCATGTTTTCCAATATCATAAAAGCATCTATCTCTCTTCTCTGCGGTTGAAAAGCCTTTGTAAAAAAGCCACGACTTATCCGCGCGATGTGTTTTCAATTCTCAAAGTCTCGTAAAAGGACAGAAATGCACGTGGGTAACAGAACCACAGTGAATTTTAGATTACAATTATACGCAAATATTTATATAAGTGTAGTTAATCATCGGATAAACGCGTAAAATTATGATCTCTAGCAAACATTTTCAAAGGACGTATTGAAAATTCGAAATATTAACTTAGCCCTAAATTTTGAAAAATTTAAAATTGTAATTGTACTTGTAATTAGTAACTTCTATTGCGCCGGTATCTAGTGCTCGAGGCATCAACCAATGGCACTCCAAAACCAAGTCGGAATCAGGTTAATATCCAGAAGATCAGTCCGTAAGACAGAGAGATAAGTAATTTGAAAGAAGTGAGTTTTAAGTTGAGAATGAAACGACACAAGCGACTGAGCAGAATGCACAGACATAGAGAGAGAGAGAGAGAGAGAGAGAGAGAGAGAGAGAGAGAGAGAGAGAGAGAGAGAGAGAGAGAGAGAGAGAGAGAGAGAGAGAGAGAGAGAGAGAGAGAGAGAGAGAGAGAGAGAGAGAGAGAGAGAGAGAGAGAGAGAGAGAGAGAGAGAGAGAGAGAGAGAGAGAGAGAGAGATTTCAGAAGATCCAGCAAGGCAGCAACCGAAAAAGCTCATTTACCAAGTACAGTTCTTGATTTAGATATAAGTAAGTAAGTATATTGCCAGACAAAGCTAAACCGATGATCTCGTCGAATACTGATAAGGCTGGGAAATAAGAACTGATTTTAAAATATTGTCGTTTGGCCAGAGTTCACAGTTTGATAAACTATGAGCCCAATTTAAAGCCAATTCTTGCTGAACAGGAAGCCAATGCAACTATTAAAGCACAGAGGTTACATGTTCATATTTTAATGCATCAGTTATGGCTCTCGCCCAAGAGTTATGAACTCTGCAGCTTAAGCAGGTTTTACTTATTGATGCCAGTAAAAACCGAGTTATAGTATTCTATGAGACTGGAAAACAACGCATGTGCCTGAGATATTCTCGCAGACAACGGCATATAAAGCCTAATTTTGCGTAGCCTATGTCACGATTGAAGATATAGGATGACTTACAAATAGTGTTTATACGACCAGTGTGATACATGGTAGAATTGAAAACAACGCCGAAGTTACGTGCAACATCTGCCAGCTCAACAATTGAATCATCCAGTTTCAATTACGTAAGCTAATGAGAATTTTTAAGTTGCTGTTAAATGACCTGTAGCAGAAATTCAGTCTTTGATGGGTTAAGGAGTGTATTGAGTATTGGCCGCCATTCAAGACTGTATAATGCAGCAGACAACAGCTGCACAGCCGAGTCACACGACAGAATGTGGAATGAAATGCAGATTTGAATATTATAAGCATAGAAATGATATCCCAGCGA
>JACEVL010000066.1:240000-250000 GCA_020284085.1 Aporrectodea caliginosa
TGCCGTTACGACAGATCGAATCCCTGACCTTGAAAATACTAAATTCGACACTTCGCTTGTTATTATAGCTTGTCTATGAGCTGGGATAATTATGCATATTTTTGTGTTTGGCGACCATATTGGCCGCCATCTTGGAAAGTAGACTCTCCACAATTATGCTACCATCAAAACTTAATTCTTTGGTAGATTCAACACTTTATTTATGATTTTAAGTTACTTCTGAGCTCAGATATTAAAAAAATATTTTTTCCTATGTTCGAAAAAATAACGACGTCGAGGACCAAGCGGGGTAAATATTTACCCCATGACACTTTGGACTCAAATATCTTTTCCCCACAACATGACATCAAGGTGGTTATGCTGTCAGAATATGTCTGGGGTATTAACTTGTAAACACATGAAACGTCAAATTATAACTCCCCACAGTTGCTCCGCAATCAACATCCAAATACCCCTGGGGTAATTATTTACCCCGCTTGGTCCTGCGAAGGTTAAGGAAAGGGATGAAGTGGAGAAACAGCATACCATTATCATAATCATCATCATGAAATGTCATCCCTATAATACTAGGTTCCTATTCCAGTCAGTCTCTTTTACTGTCCACGTGTGTTGCTGTCTGCTTATGTATGTATCTCTGTGGCCTGCACGTCTACCGTATGTCTGTCTGTCTGCATGGCCGTCTATCTGTCTGTTTATCTGTATGTCTGTCTGTCTGCATCTTTGTCTGTGTACAAGTCTGTCTGTTGTTTATCTGCAGGTTCTGCGTGACTGTCTGCATGACTTTTGGTCTTCTTCTGTTTGTCCTAGTCTAACTGTCTGACTGTATCCTTCACGACCTGCTATTTGTCTTCTTCCAATTCAATTTCTTCAACGTATCCTTAATCCTTCGCATCTCTTCAATTGGTTTTACCTGCCTCCAATCCTCATTTTTTTCTCTTCCCTTCCACAATGTTCCTCCAATCCTCCTTTCTATCCTCCTCCTCTTTCCATATGCCAACCTTTTTCCAACCCTTCCTTTTTCTTCCTTCTCTCATCCAACAATCCTCCTCCAATCCTCCTTTCTTTCCTTCTGCCAACAACCAAGTTTCTTGTTTCAACCCTCTTCCAATACTTCCTCCTTTGCTCCGTGAATTGTTCTTCAATCATTCTATAATCTTCCTCCAATCCTCTCATCTATCCTTTAGTAATCCTCTTCCAGTATTCCTTCAACCCTCCTTAAGTTTCCCTTTCATCAAACCATCCTATCCTATCTTCAAAACAGATTCGACGCTGGTCTCATGCTATATCACGCCGCTGATGCATTAATCAAACAGTTTAGTGCCATGTTTTCTTTCAGTGTTTTCGGCAACACCTATTATAGCTCTTATCTAAGGACCCATTTCTCCCTGACTTCAACAATGCAGCTGACAGCATATTTTGTAGCATTCCAACTGCTCAGCGATGGAGCGTTATTATTCCAATCATCTTGTTGTCACCAACTGAAGTTGTCAACATCATATTTCTAGCAGCTGTGTTATAGAGGTTCATCTGACTGAAGACTCTTTCGCATTCAGCTGAAGAAATAGATAGCACTTCAGGCAGATGCATTAGAATGTTCAATTGTGGCATTGCAGTTTCAGTGCGCTTGAATAAAGCATATTCAAGAACAACATCTGCAGATAATGATTTATCAAGATCGAAAGCTTTGCACAAAGTTTCATTTTCCCCCATTCAGAGATTTCTGTAATGAGTCCTTTGGTCAAAATGCTTGGCTTAAAACACGAGCTCCAGTTAAGTTAAGTTATCAGTGGATGGAAATCGCTGAACTATTATATTGTCATGCAGTGCTTGAAAACACGGAGAACGAAACGCTTCAAATTTGACATCATCACTTTCATTCTTAGTTATGGGCACATCCTTGTAACAACTGTGGGGGTTGGAAACGACTCCCCCTTTGGGTGTGCAATGAAGACTTAACTGTGGGGTCCTAAGAAAGACTAGGGATTGAACCCCAGCCCCCGACAATTCTCACCCTGGTTTCAGGTCTGGGAGACAGAGGGGGTGCTGAGTTAGTTATGTAAGAGAGTGGGTTGTAAGAACGTATGTATATTGAACGAACGGCAACTAAGCGGAGGGTCGAAGGGAAAGGACGGGAGGGATTGACGCTGTGGTTGCCTTTGGGTGATTAAAGGTAAGAAGACCTCGATCGAATGAGACATCACTCACTGATGCTGCTGCTGCTAATGCCGCAGGTGATGGTGGTGATGACGACGACGATGAAGGCGTCCATGCACTCGGATCAATTCTAAAGAGCAGCCTCTGATTAGCATCGATCGGTCTGTCTGTCTGCCTCTCTGTCTGTCCGCCTGCTTTTATGTCTGTCTGTTTCTCTTGTCTGTCTGCCTATACCATTATGTATGTCGGTACGTCGACTCAACAATCATACTCAGCGTCGTCTACCTGTAGTTAATGCTCTTTTAAAAAGGCTCTGTAAATGTGAACCTAAAGGACGTTGCAAATGTCATTCTGTCCTGCGGTTATGTGATTTGTCCTTTGGCTATGTCTATCTGTACTGCATTTATGTCCTTCTGTCCTGCGATTAGTCTTCTGGTCTGCCATTATGTCTCTCTGTCCTGCTATTATGTCTCCTGTCCTGCGATTATGTCTCTGTGTCCTGCCATTATGTCTCTCTGTCCTGCTATTATGTCCTGCGATTATGTCTCTGTGTCCTGCCATTATGTCTCTCTGTCCTGCATTATGTCTGTCCTGCGATTATGTCTCTGTGTCCTCATTATGTCTCTCTGTCCTGCTATTATGTCTATCTGTCCTGCGATTATGTCTCTCTGTCCTGCTATTATGTCTCTCTGTCCTGCGATTATGTCTCTCTGTCCTGGCTATTATGTCTCTCTGTCCTGCGATTATGTCATGTCCTGCGATTATGTCTCTCTGTCCTGATTATGTCTCTCTGTCCTGCGATTATGTGCTGCTATTATCTGTCCTGCGATTATGTCTCTGTGTCCTGCGATTATGTCTCTGTGTCCTGCGATTATGTCTCTCTGTCCTGCCATTATGTCTGTCCTGCGATTATGTCTCTGTCCTGCCATTATGTCTCTCTGTCCTGCGATTATGTCTCTGTCCTCTGTCTATCTGTCCTGCGATTATGTCCTGCGATTATGTCTCTGTGTCCTGCCATTATGTCTATCTGTCCTGCGATTATGTCTCTGTGTCCTGCCTGTCTGTGTCCTGCATTATGTCTTTCTGGCCTGCGTTTATGTATCTGTCTTGTGATTCTGTGTTTTATTTATTAATATAATCATTTGTGTAAAGCAATATTGCGCGCGCACAAAGTGACAGTGAATCTGAATTTGAGTCGCCATCAGACAAGACGAATTCGCGAAAACAAATGGCTGATCATGACAAGTGATTTGCATACGAAAGGCGCCATTTGAATGGTCTGTTCCACTGATACACAAGAGCAATCATAATGAAGGCAATGCTTCATTTTATAATAGGTTGTGTTTTTATGTATTGTAGGCCAAAGCTTAGTTCACGTGGATCCTGTTTTCTAGTCTAAATCTAGTCTAATCTAATCTAATCTAACACCTAATCTCATAACTCATGTGTCGCCTTAAGAGCAGTGTATACTAGATACCTGAGCGATACGATCACAGAGCAAAGAATCGCCGGACAAAATGAAACATTTTTCAGAACAGAATGAAATAATCTCAGGAGAATGAAGTAATATCAGGACAGAATGACATGACCTCAGGGCAAACAGACGTAATCGCAGAACAGAATGACGTAATCGCAGGACCGAATGACGTAATCGCAGACCGAATGACATTCGCATAACATATAGCGACATAATCACAGTCCAGAGCAACAGAATCCAGGACAGAAGAATATGATCGCAATACATAATTAGATAGTCATAAGACAGAGTGACATAATGGCAGGACACAGCGGCAGAACCGCAGGAGATAATGATATAATTGCAGGATGGAATGACAGCATCGCGATAGAGCATGATAAAGTAGAGGACCTGAGTGATAGATTGATGAGGTTAGAAAGGGTCGGCATCTCCTCTGCCTCCAGAATCAGGAATGCGATATCATCGCGAAGAGGAAATCAGGAAGAGACGACGGAGGCGATGAATAAAAATGCCAATGCTGTCTATGTCTTTATGTCTTCTTACGTCCCTTGGGTACACGCCAGTCGACAACTTACTGTCTTCTGCTGTCACCTTCTCTTCCTCGTTCTCTAGTCTTCTTCCCATATTCCTTATCTTCGATTTCTTTTTTCTTCCTCTCTCCTCCTCTCTACCTCTTCTCATTCCTTGTCTTTTTGACCCATGTTCTCATTCTCAGTCTGTTTTCTTCCCATATTCCTTCTCTTCGACTTCCTTTCTTCTCTCTTCCTCCCTAGTCTTTTTCTTCTTCCTCATTCTCGCTGCTTCTTCTTGATTCTGTCGCACCTGATTCTTCATCATTTTGTTCTTCGTCATCTTCTTCATCACTTCATCATCATCATCTTTATCTTCCTTTTTTCTTTTCTTTCTTTCTTGCATTTCGTCTTACTGTTCCTCTTTTTCCTCCTCTTCTTATTGTTATTCTCTTTGTTTTCCTCCTTGTTCTTTCTTTGTATAATCATCTTCTGGCATTCCATTAATCCCTCTTCCATCCCTTTCCAACTCCTAATCTTCCTATTTCTCCTCCTCTTCATCCTCCTCTTCTTATTCCTCCTCCTCCTCCTCTTCCTTCTCTTCCTCTCCTCCTCTCCTCCTGCTCTTCCTCCTCTTCCTCCTCCTCCTCTTCCTCCTCTCCTCCTCCTCTTCCTCCTCTCTCCTCCTCTCCTCCTCTCCTCCTCTCCTCCTTCTCCTCTCCTCTCATCTCCTCCTCTCCTCCTCCTCCTTCTTCTCCTTCTCTCCTCATCTCCTCCTCCTCCTCCTCCTCCTCTTCCTCCCTCTCCTCCTCCTCTCCTCTTCCTCTCCTCCTCCTCCTCCTCCTCCTCCTCCTCCTCCTCCTCCTCCTCCTCTCCATCTCCTTCTTGTTGTTGTCGATGTTCTACGAAGTCGTCGTCCGACCAATTCCCGGACAAAGCGCCGTTGCGTCTGTCTGTCTGTGCGGTCGATCGACGCAAACGCTTCCCAAGAGACGAACAGAAACTGTTGGCCGCAAATTGAGAGACTTCGCAGGCGCCTGTTGATTTCACGGAATGGAGGGAGAAGGAGAAAGGCGAGGGAGTAGGGAAAGGGGATTATAATGGGAAAAGGAGAGGGAGGGGAAGAAGAGAAGTGTTGAGGAGAAGGCAAGTGGATGGGAGAAGAGGGGAGTGATGATGATGATGATGATGATGATGATGATGATGATGATGATGATGATGATGATGATGATGATGATGATGATGATGATGATGATGATGATGATGATGATGATGATGGTGATGATGATGATGACGATGACGATGACGATGATGATAGACTAGACGATTTGTATAGCCCCGTAGCCAACCGAGGCCGAAGGAAAAGGCGCTGTGCAATGAGCATACAAATCAATGACAGTCATATGATACTTTTAAAAGATAGGTCTTGGTAGGTCTAGTGATTTGAATGTCTCCGTAGATGGCATTATCATTTACATGTCCTGGAAGACTGTTCCATGGAGTGTGCTGTGTGGTTCCAGCGACAGAGAAGGAACAGTCGCCAAACCTCGTAGAAGACCGCGGAACTTGTAGCAGATTTCTTGATGAGGATTGTAGCCAAAGTTGTCTGCTACCCGAATGCAGAAGTCGGAGAGATGTAGCCCGGCATAATTATGTTCATTCACTGCTTTGTAAGTGATCTGCTGAGGAACAGGGGACCAGCTCAGGTAGTCGCGCAGTAGATCTGTGACATGATCGGATGGTGGAGTCCGGACATATGAGATGAGCAGCAGAGTTAAGCACTGATTGTATCCGGTTTAGCTGACAAGTCGGCAAACCTGCCCCAGTAGGCTGTTGCAGTAGTCAACCGTGGAGACAATGAAGCTGTTGACCAAAATAAAGGCAGAGTAGGGTAATGGAGAAGGCGAGAGAAGGAGAGGTGAGGAGAGTGTAATTATGGAAGGCGACGGGAGGTAATGGGGGAGAAGAAGAGAGAGAGAGAGAGAGAGAGAGAGAGAGAAGGAGAGAGAGAGAGAGAGAGAGAGAGAGGCAGAGACAGACAGACAGACAGAGACAGACAGACAGAGACAGACAGACAGACAGAGACAGACAGACACAGAGAGACACAGAGACATAGAGACAGAGACACAGAGAAGACAGAGAGACACAGAGAGACAGAGAGACAGACAGACAGACAGACAGAGGTGTGGAGGAGAGGGTGGAGTATGGGTGGTCAGTTGTGAATAGTTGGCTCCTCGGTCCAATCTCTCTAAGGATCTCGTTCTCCGCGGAGTCCGGCAGTCAGAGATTTCCATGTCGATAGGAATGGCAGCAATTACACTGGCTCCCCAGCCACAGCATCAGTCGATTACTCACCATGCAGCTCTGAGGAGTCTATCCCTAATAGGCGCTATATAAATGTGTAATTACGATCACTCGCTGTTAATTGCACGATGATTCCTGTCCGTTCGTCTGTCCGTCTGTATGGCTCCGTCTGTCCTTCCGCCTGTCAGCGTGCCTATGCGTCCTTTCGACTGTCTCTCTCTCTGTTCTTCTGTCTGACTGTCTGTATGTTTGTCTGTCTGTCTTATTCAACCTCCGTCAACATGTGTGTGTGTGTGTGGGTAATAATAATAATAATAATAATAATAATAATAATAATAATAATATAATATAATAATGATAATAATATTAATATTAATATTCTGTAATAATAATAATTAATAATAATAATGATAATGATAATAATAATGATAATGATGTAAATATTAATAATGACTCTCTCTCTCTCTCTCTACTCTCTCTCTCTCTCTCTAATAATGATATCTCTAATGATAATGAATCTCTCTTCTCTAATAATAATAGTATTAATAATAATAATGATAATAGTAGTAATAATGATAATGATAATGCTCTTGTATTGTCTTGAGAAATCAATCTGTCTCTCTCTTTGCTCTCTGTCTGATCGTCCTTCCGTCCGCCTCTCTCCTTCCCTTACTCTTCCTCAGTCTCTCTCTCTGTCCCTCCCTCTCTCCCTCTATCTGTATGTCTCTATGTATGCCTCTGTCTTTCCCTTTGTCTTGCGACGAATCTCGTTCATTGAATGCCACCATTAAATCGTGAATCGTTCTCATCTTCAATCATTTGCATTTGCAGAACGATTAATGCCATCATTATACCTACCCTAACATTGCAGTGCTGGGCTCCATATATCTTATACTATGCATCAAATATATATAATTATACATACATGTATATATATATAAGATATTATGTAACTATACGTTCTGTAGGATTGTATGGTCCATATTATATGTGTATGTATATATATATCGCATATTATGTATATATATATATTATATATATTGCCTTGTTGTTATCATGGACAAATATAATATGAAGCATAATCCATAGAGAAGAGACTGCTTAAGCCTCGGAGTCCGTATGATAAGCAGCCATACATCACACAGATACAACTATGCATTCACAAGTAAATAATATATATATACATACACATATATACATATTATGTGTACATGTATACGTATTTATACATACATACAGTCATACATGACTATATATATTTAGCCTTTATTTACAAATATACCTATTTAAATACATATACAAATATAAATATATTAATACATATATATATAATTATATATACTGATATTAATATGCATATACTTATACTATCTTATATACATATATAAATATATATATAAATAGATAAGCCTACTGATATGTTATATTTATATATCATATACACAGATCCCTAAATACACGCACATACATTGGTAGGAATAGGGACTTTTTGCGTGTTTACGTGACGGGTACTGTATCCATACATATATAAATATATATATATATATATACATAACTAATAACTATAGATGTATATCAATATGTAACGAGGGACCTATTATAGCAGCGTCTGATGTGATGTTCATATAAATATATGTTTATCTCTTCACAGGCTCTGCTGTTCCTGCTGCAGCAGCAGCTGAGGAGATGCCGAGCGCGGCTGCTGCAGTTGCTTCATCGTGCTCTTCCTTCCTTCCATCCATCGTTCATTCATTCTCAGCATCAGCAGCCCGCATCCCATCAGAGCATCCGTGCGACGACGACGACGTCATGGCATCGCGTCCTCCTCTGTATCCGGGTCTCTTCTTTCGAGCCTCTGGCGACGCCTGCTGCTGAGGCAGGGCTTCTGAAGGAGGAGGAAGAGGATGACGATGATGAGGAGGATGTTTTCTTGGGTCGTTGATTCTCGCCGTCTTTTTCTCGGAGTTCAAGTCATGCTCAGCGGTTGAACACGAAGCAAGCGCAACGGGAAACAGGCAGCGTGAACACTCGACCGTATAATGTGAAGCGTAAATGTGAAGCGTAGACGTGAACCGTTAAATTGAAGCGTAGTGAATCGTCAGATGCGAAGCGTTTAACGTGGAGTGCTAAACGTGGTGAAACATTTAAGGTGAAGCGTTAAATATAAATGAAGCGTTTATCGTGAAGCGTAAACTCTAAAGAGTTAAATCTAAAGCGTTGAACGTGAAGCGTCAAATGTGAAGCGTCAAATGTGAAGCGTCAAATGTGAAGCGCTAAATACGAAGCGTTAAAGAAGAAGCGTTTACTGTGAAGCGTTAAACGTGAAGCGTCAAATGTGAAGCGCTAAATACGAAGCGTTAAAGAAGAAGCGTTTACTGTGAAGCGTCTAAAGTGAAGCTTTTAATGTGAAGCGTTAAACGTGAAGCGTTAAATGTGCTCTGAACCGTAACAATGCGGAGTGGACATTAAAGCGTAAAACGATACAATGTAAGCAGCTAAGCGTAGACCTCGAGGGTTACAGAGCTACGCGTAACAATGAGACGTAAAACTGAGACGTATGAACTGTGACGTGTACTGCTAATTGCATTAAATGATAACGAAAGTGAGAAGCGTAAAAGTGATTCAACAAAGTGAGGTGTAAACACGTAAGCGTGAAGTGTGTAAATTCTGAAGCGTAACAAATTGTAAATGTAAATGTAGGTGCAGATGTGCAGCTTAACACGGGGGTGGTAAAATTAGAGCGTGACAGAGAGAGGGAGACAGACAGACAGACAGACAGACAGACAGACAGAGAAGCAGATGTTTGAAGCGTAAAGTAGAGCGTGATCGCTTCTGAAATGATTAATTCGACTCTCAGACGAACAGGAGAGTCACGAAGATAAACTGTGTGTGAGTGAGAAAGAGAGAGAGAGAGACAGACAGACAGACAGACAGACAGAAACAGAGACAGAGGGCAGAGATATACAGAGACAGAGACAGAGAGAGCGAGACAGACGACAGAGAGAGACAGAGAGAGACAGAGAGACAGACAGAGAGACAGAGACAGAGACAGAGATAGAGACAGAAAGAGAGAGGCAGACTGTCGCAGAACAGCACTGTGTCGTGACAAGATCAGAGGAGCAATGACGGAAATGTAGAGACCAAGAGACAGAGACAGTGACAGAGGCAGACAGACAGACACAAACAGACATAGAGACAGAAAGAGAGAAGTACAGAGAGACAGAGCCAGGGAGAATCTCGTTCGTCTCAGGTAGGCGCAGGTAACTGCTCAGCATCAGTCGTATTCGATCTCTCTGATGTCGAGACATGCACATACACACACCTGTTCACCTGTTGCCCTTTCAAGTGATCTAAAACATGTTGGCATTTACCTTGCTATTTAAAAGGACGATTATTTATTCAGTTGCCAATGGTTACATGTCATATCTATCTATCTGTCCATCGATCCAACCTCGAATGAGTTACGGCGCTATATAAATCGTCTTATCATTATAATAATTATTCTTTTGTACTCGAGGTAGATATGATCCATCAGGTGATAGAAAAAATTGCCCGA
>JACEVL010000066.1:260000-292500 GCA_020284085.1 Aporrectodea caliginosa
GTTCCCCCCCTCCTTTAAAAGGTATCGCAAGAGTGCAAACCCTAAATATTCTGGGTGTTGAGCTTACAGCGAAATTTGGGTTCTCCAGTCACATTAAACGTCTGACCATAAAAGCAAGGCAGTCCTTTTATGCACTTCGGATCCTGAGGTCGCACGGGCTCTCGGGGGACAGTTTATTTGATGTAGTTCGTGCCACTACGGTTGGTATGATGCTGTATTGCTCGCCTGTGTGATGGGGCTTTGCGAGAGTGCAGGAACGGGAGGCCCTTGAGGGAATTATCCGAAGGTTGGTACGCCAGGGGTACTTACCTCCATCTTCTCCCTCATTTGAGACTCTCTGCAGCAATGCGGATACTAGACTCTTTGCCTGTATTCTGCACAATCCTTTTCATGTATTGCATAAATTGTTGCCGCCGATCAAGCAATCGCACTACTCCCTGCGACCACGGTCCCATAACCGTGAGCTTCCCATGTTTGACAACCTGTCTCAGAAATGCTTCCTTGCCCGGATGCTATACAAATAAACTATGTTTTCCCTAGATCTGGCTATTTAAGCCCTTCATTTTCCTTCTATGACTAGCTCTAGCTCTTCTTCCTCTGTACAATAAAGCCTCTCATTCAATTCTATGGTTGTATATATAAATTTTTTGTTTATTTGTTTGAATGTATTAATCTTGCTATGTACAGTGCTGTGCGTTTGCTAGTGCTTCTCAATAAAGGAAATACTTACTTACTTACTTACTGTGAACACTGTGTTGAAAACGTTTTGCTGTTGACGTGATCAACGGCTTCTGATAAGCTGCATCAAACTCTTAGAGATGTGTCCAGTCGTCTATACTAACTCCGTCTCTGTGTTATACTCGAATGGTGCCAGTCCGAAGCGTCGGTAAAGGAGGAGGGCGACCCGAAGTCATCTTCGTTATGACACAGCGACGTTAAACAGAAACAATACACCGACCGCTCAATTAATAATTATTTCCTACATCGATCGTAAAGTAAGTTCGATGTCAACGATTCTGGCCAACACAGATACCATTAAACACTCCATACTACAACCACTACTACCGCCACTACTACTGCTGCTGCTACTGCTGCTGCTGATGCTACTACTATTACTACTACTACTACTACTACTCCAACCCCTCGGTTGTGCTAGTGTGATTTAGCAATTCACTTTATGGGTTACTAATAATGTAATGCTCTGGTCTATTCTTACCATGTGTATACAAATAAATTTGTTGATATCATCATTTTAATCTTTCCATTGCATTTTCTCAACAAAGAACTTGATTTTGATTCGCATATAGGCCTATGACTTGCAGACCTGCTAGCGTTGAAATCCGATGCTTTCAAATTTCGTTGACATCAATTTGCAAAATATACAGATAAAATATTCAACTTCACATGGATGAAAGTCTGACCCTCAGTCTTTTTTCTACAATTCTAACGCTGGGATTTAGTATGTGATCATAATATTATGGCTCAGTTGTAGAATATCATGCAGTCTTAGCAAGATGACAGTGGTGCATTAACACTACACAACTATAGTCGACTACTTAACATAATTAGAACACGCCAGTTGTTTTGTGATGGACATCACCTTTGTTTTCACAATTCGATAGAAAAACATATAAAATAGCATAACAGATATCTTATAGTTATGGTTCAGGAGACATCTGTGTTTTTTATAGCATCTGCAAGGTAGGGTTAGAATCAGTTCCAGGTCACGATCCAGAGGAAATTGGTCAGGCAGGCAGACATTCAGATGGCAAAAGTGGATGGTGTTTAGAATTAAGGAGGCGAGGGAAGTTATAAGAGAAGAGGAGGAATCAGAGAAGGGTTTGTGAAAGAACAGTGTTTTCAATTTTGAGTGAAAGACCTGTGGAGAGATAGAAAGAGGTGAGGTTTTGGTTAGTTTGTAGAATAGATCAGATAATTGTGGTTATTCTGGCGGGAGTTTATTCCAGATTGGCGGAACAGTTATGGCTATGGAGCCATTTCCAAATCTTAGTGATGATGTGACGAAAGACCGTATATATATACAAGTATTATAGGGTGGAGGATGCGCTGGTTCAGGGAAATGGTTGGATTGCGAATTACTGGCAAAGATCGTAAGGCTGGGAAGATTGAAGTGTGTTGTAGGTGAGTGATATGACTGTGTACTGTACTCCATTCGTTCAGATATTTTAAACTGGAGAACAGGAGCGATGCGGTTGCATGTATTTGGGGATTTTAAGTGAACAGTATAGGCGTATACTGAAACATTAATACTATCATCCAAACAGAAAATGTTCAGTGCAAGGGTTTTAGACTTTGTGGAATACAAGTCTAAAACCCTTTGCACTGAACATTTTCCGCAATTATGTCCCTTTCTTATATTTTTCTGAGGCTTCTTACTAGTCCTCTTGTTTTATGCTTATTCAAAGATCCCAATATGCTGCCTCAAACGAAATCGGAAAACAACAATCTGCCTAAGGAGAAGAGAAGATGATCAGTTCCCTTATAAGCTAAACTGAGAGGCAGCTATGGGAACGAAGTGTTAGTGATTTCATTTTCTAATCCCCGGCATACGAGGACAGGTGGCCAGTCCTCTCCATCGCAGTTTCATCTTCCCATCGACGGTGTACTGTCAGTGTACTCATTATGCCTGAGTTGGCTATAGGGGGAGCAGGTGAAGCAGAAACCTAGACACAGATGTCCCTCGTGGCGGGGATTTGAACCTCCGACCTTTCGACTGACAGTCCAGCACGCTAACCACTACACCATCACGCACCGATAAACTCGTCAAGTGTCTGCTTTCCTATAAACAACCGAAATATTATATCTCTTGTCGAAACTGAAAGACGAAGTTCTTCATCAGACTTCAGGCAAAAGCGTTGCATGTTAAGACGGTGTCAACTTCGGCGAAGCATTTCCAGGAAATGCTCCAACGACAAAATGTCTAGTATTACGGATCTGATTGGCTGAAGGAGTTAACCAATAAGAGAGCAGTATTATAACTGAGGTTTGTTTCGACCGGAAGTCTTTTTTGTCGTCATATCGCTTGGCACCCATGAAGCACCAAGGCGAGTGGAAAATGATCAATGAACGTTGTCGGTGTTTGGCCAACTGCGGCAGCGCGAAGGGAGCGCAGAGTATACATCAAGCAGGTCTACCAGAGCCACGGGGGTGTGACGTCGTTTGCGAAAAGCGCCCCCGTGTGTCTGGCGGTATAAAACATCACAAATGTATTATCAACGAGAGGGCGCACAGACAGATATTTAGACATCTATTCAGACAGACACGTAGGCTTGCCGCGTGCGTATATACACATACTTATAGAAAGCCTGGCAGATTGGCAATCGAGAAGAAGGATCCGTGTGGCTGACCACTCCGCTGAGAGGCATTTATTCAAGCTCGAATGAGATGTGTATATATATTTCTAATCGAAAAAACGTGCTCAAAATCACACTAAATCCAAAATATGTTTTAAACCGGAAGTCACCAATTTACAAGTCAAATCAATTTCAAATCAGAACGGTAGTCACCGGTGACTCTTCTAGTGAACAGTGTTATCCAACCGACAAATGGTCTGCACAAAACGACATTTAACATCATGAGATCAGCACAGACATATTTTTCTTAATCTTCTTTTCTTTGTTACGCGCGTTCGTGCAAGATTTCCATTTTGTTTACGCGCGCTATAAATGACAGTCTAATAATAATAATAATAATAGTTAGAGAGTTCGGATAGGTGTCGCTACAAGCATTGTTTTCGTTTAGTTCTATTCAACGAAGCTAGTCTCCGGCACTGGCGTACTCTAGCAGCATACTTGATCGCAATAAATTAGCATTCTACATGATTTGAGAAATATGATTCTGATAAAATTGTTTCGAGGGAGAGAGAGACAGACAGACAGAGAGAGAGAGAGAGAGAGAGAGAGAGAGAGAGAGACAGACACTGGATCCCAGATTTAGACAGAGATTCAGAGAGGAAAGAGAGATAAGAGTGTTGTACATGTATGTTCCACTGTTTCTGTCTCTGTTATTCATCCATCCATTTATGTCAGTCAGTCCGTGAGTTAGAGTGTCTGTCTGTATGTATGTCTATTCTGTCTGTCTGTCTGTCTGTCCTACCTCCGTCTGTGTCTCTGTCTGTTCATCAGTCTGTCTGCCTCCTGACTGTCCAACGTCTCTCTGTCTGGCTCTCTCTCTGTCTCTCTCTGTCCGTCTGTCCGTCTGTCTCTGTCTGTCCGTCTGTCTCTCTGTTTGTCCTACATATGTCTGTCTGTCCGTCTGTCCGTCTGTCTCTCTGTTTGTCCTACATATGTCCGTCCGTCCGTCCGTCCGTCTGTCTGTAATTTTGGTCATAATCAGCTGATATGAGTGGCCTGTGGGCGTTCGTCGTCCGCTTTAGAGAAGAGATTAGAGCGGGCGATGGCCTCTCCTCCCCTCCCCTCCCTCCCTCCGTTCGTCTTCTTCCATGGATGCTCAGCTGCTGCTGAGGTTGGAGGTGATGCGGGCGACGACCGGAGATGCTTCGTCGGTCGGTCGGTGGCTGTGGCTGGTTGCTGCAGCAGATGAGATGGAGAGCTGCTGCTGCTGCTGCTGTGTGTTTGATGAGTGAATCCAATGAAATGGCTGATTGCGTTTCGAAGCAGCGAAGATTATGCATCGCTGCAGAACCAGCGCTTGATGACGTAAACATATACGTGCCTGTTGCCATATGTAGTTACATCATTGGAGGGTTTAATGTCTGTTGTGTTGGATTATGGGATGCAAAGTGGATAGGAAAATGTATCATGTCCGGATAGTTTAGTAGGCATACAGACTGTCTGTAATTTTCTCCACGGACAGACAGACAGACAGATATAGATAGATATACAGACAGACAGACAGACAGAAATACATACATACAGACAGAAAATTAATCTAGATACATGTGCATACATATTTTAAGGTAGAAAGAGAAAGTGAGAGAAGACAGAGAAAGAGAGGAGAAAGAAAGGCAGACAGATAGAAAAACAGACAAAGAGACAGACAGACAGAGAGACCAGAGGCAGAGAAATAGTGAGCTTTACAGAGGAGGACGCATAGAGAGACAGACAGACAGAGACAGACAGTCAGAAGAAGAGAGAGGGAGGGAGGAAGGAGAGACAGAGACAGAAACAGAGACAAGAAGAGAAGGTCACACAGCTGCTGCCTCTTGGGCTAAATGTCATCGTGCATATGCATGATCGATTGATTCCGTTGACTCCTAGGAGTGGCATTTCTCCCTTCGACCGGTCTTACTTACTTACCACTATCAATAGCAATATCCCAATAGCAATATCACGACGGCTCATGAATCGCGGGTCAAACAGAGGTCAACTACGGGTCGAAGGTCAGCATTATTTACACCGACAGGGCGCTGCTGGGAAATATGAGTAGAGGGGTGGGACATAATGTAGGAGGCGTGGCAAGGAATGATTGACTGGTCGCTTGACCAATCAGCAGGTTCTCGACTCTCTTGCTCTTGGATTTTTTGCGCTTTGAATTAATCACATTATTAACTAATTCATCACTAAATCGGTGAAATTTAAAAATTAAAAGGCGCTCTATAAATGTCCAGATGCTCTTTGAGATGATAATCATGACAACAACGACCACGTTGGTGCAACTGAAAATGAAATTGTAAACGTATATATATATATATGTTGATATCTTTGTCTGGTCATTCACCAAGAACTGTTCTGCACCGTTCTGATAACTCTCTCCCTGTATCTGTCCGTTCTGATAACTCTCTCCCTGTATCTGTCCGTTCTGATAACTCTCTCCCTGTATCTGTCCGTTCTGATAACTCTCTCCCTGTATCTGTCCGTTCTGATAACTCTCTCCCTGTATCTGTCCGTTCTGATAACTCTCTCCCTGTATCTGTCCGTTCTGATAACTCTCTCCCTGTTCTGATAACTCTCTCCCTGTATCTGTCCGTTCTGCTAACTCTCTCCCTGTATCTGTCCGTTCTGATAACTCTCTCCCTGTATCTGTCCGTTCTAACTCTCTCCCTGTATCTGTCCGTTCTGATAACTCTCTCCCTGTATCTGTCCGTTCTGATAACTCTCTCCCTGTATCTGTCCGTTCGTTCTGTATCTAACTCTCTCCCTGTATCTGTCCGTTCTGATAACTCTCTCCCTGTATCTGTCCGTTCTGATAACTCTCTCCCTGTATCTGTCCGTTCTGATAACTCTCTCCCTGTATCTGTCCGTTCTGATAACTCTCTCCCTGTATCTGTCTGTATCGTTCTGATAACTCTCTCCCTGTATCTGTCCGTTCTGATAACTGTATCTCTCCCTGTATCTCCGTTCTGATAACTCTCTTCTGATAACTCTCTCCCTGTATCTGTCCGTTCTGATAACTCTCTCCCTGTATCTGTCCGTTCCTGTCTGTCCTCTCCTCTTCTGTCCGTTCTGATAACTCTCTCCCTGTATCTGTCCGTTCTGCTAACTCTCTCCCTGTATCTGTCCGTTCTGATAACTCTCTCCCTGTATCTGTCCGTTCTGATAACTCTCTCCCTGTATCTGTCCGTTCTGATAACTCTCTCCCTGTATCTGTCCGTTCTGATAACTCTCTCCCTGTATCTGTCCGTTCTGATAACTCTCTCCCTGTATCTGTCCGTTCTGATAACTCTCTCCCTGTCCGTTCTGTCCGTTCTGATAACTCTAACTCTCCTGTATCTGTCCGTTCTGATAACTCTCTCCCTGTATCTGTCCGTTCTGATAACTCTCTCCCTGTATCTGTCCTGTTCTGATAACTCTCTCCCTGTATCTGTCCGTTCTGATAACTCTCTCCCTGTATCTGTCCGTTCTGATAACTCTCTCCCTGTATCTGTCCGTTCTGATAACTCTCTCCCTGTATCTGTCCGTTCTGATAACTCTCTCCCTGTATCTGTCCGTTCTGATAACTCTCTCCCTGTAACTCTCTCCGTTCTGTTCTAACTCTCTCCCTGTATCTGTCCGTTCTGATAACTCTCTCCCTGTATCTGTCCGTTCTGATAACTCTCTCCCTGTATCTGTCCGTGATAACTCTCTCTCCCTGTATCTGTCC
The DNA here is from genome assembly GCA_020284085.1 of Aporrectodea caliginosa. Classification (NCBI taxonomy): domain Eukaryota; kingdom Metazoa; phylum Annelida; class Clitellata; order Crassiclitellata; family Lumbricidae; genus Aporrectodea; species Aporrectodea caliginosa. Next base: position 267,063 of record JACEVL010000066.1, read on the forward strand.
GTTCTGATAACTCTCTCCCTGTATCTGTCCGTTCTGATAACTCTCTCCCTGTATCTGTCCGTTCTGATAACTCTCTCCCTGTATCTGTCCGTTCTGATAACTCTCTCCCTGTATCTGTCCGTTCTGATAACTCTCTCTCCCTGTATCTGTCCTGTTCTCCGTTCTGATAACTCTCTCCCTGTATCTGTCCTGTTCTGATAACTCTCTCCCTGTATCTGTCCGTTCCTCTCCCTGTATCTGATCCTCCCTGTATCTGTCCGTTCTGATAACTCTCTCCCTGTATCTGTCCGTTCTGATAACTCTCTCCCTGTATCTGTCCGTTCTGATAACTCTCTCCCTGTATCTGTCCGTTCTGATAACTCTCTCCCTGTATCTGTCCGTTCTGATAACTCTCTCCCTGTATCTGTCCGTTCTGATAACTCTCTCCCTGTATCTGTCCGTTCTGATAACTCTCTCCCTGTATCTGTCCGTTCTGATAACTCTCTCCCTGTATCTGTCCGTTCTGATAACTCTCTCCCTGTATCTGTCCGTTCTGATAACTCTCTCCCTGTATCTGTCCGTTCTGATAACTCTCTCCCTGTATCTGTCCGTTCTGTATCTGTCCGTTCTGATAACTCTCTCCCTGTATCTGTCCGTTCTGATAACTCTCTCCCTGTATCTGTCCGTTCTGATAACTCTCTCCCTGTATCTGTCCGTTCTGATAACTCTCTCCCTGTATCTGTCCGTTCTGATAACTCTCTCCCTGTATCTGTCCGTTCTGATAACTCTCTCCCTGTATCTGTCCGTTCTGATAACTCTCTCCCTGTATCTGTCCGTTCTGATAACTCTCTCCCTGTATCTGTCCGTTCTGATAACTCTCTCCCTGTATCTGTCCGTTCTGATAACTCTCTCCCTGTATCTGTCCGTTCTGATAACTCTCTCCCTGTATCTGTCCGTTCTGATAACTCTCTCCCTGTATCTGTCCGTTCTGATAACTCTCTCCCTGTATCTGTCCGTTCTGATAACTCTCTCCCTGTATCTGTCCGTTCTGATAACTCTCTCCCTGTATCTGTCCGTTCTGATAACTCTCTCCCTGTATCTGTCCGTTCTGATAACTCTCTCCCTGTATCTGTCCGTTCTGATAACTCTCTGTCCCTGTATCCCTGTATCCGTTCTGATAACTCTCTCCCTGTATCTGTCCGTTCTGATAACTCTCTCCCTGTATCTGTCCGTTCTGATAACTCTTCTGTATCTGTCCGTTCTGATAACTCTCTCCCTGTATCTGTCCGTTCTGATAACTCTCTCCCTGTATCTGTCCGTTCTGCTAACTCTCTCCCTGTATCTGTCCGTTCTGCTAACTCTCTCCCTGTATCTGTCCGTTCTGATAACTCTCTCCCTGTATCTGTCCGTTCTGATAACTCTCTCCCTGTATCTGTCCGTTCTGATAACTCTCTCCCTGTATCTGTCCGTTCTGATAACTCTCTCCCTGTATCTGTCCGTTCTGATAACTCTCTCCCTGTATCTGTCCGTTCTGATAACTCTCTCCCTGTATCTGTCCGTTCTGATAACTCTCTCCCTGTATCTGTCCGTTCTGATAACTCTCTCCCTGTATCTGTCCTGTATCTGTCCGTTCTGATAACTCTCTCCCTGTATCTGTCCGTTCTGATAACTCTCTCCCTGTATCTGTCCGTTCTGATAACTCTCTCCCTGTATCTGTCCTGATAACTCTCTCCCTGTATCTGTCCGTTCTGCTAACTCTCTCCCTGTATCTGTCCGTTCTGATAACTCTCTCCCTGTATCTGTCCGTTCTGATAACTCTCTCCCTGTATCTGTCCGTTCTGATAACTCTCTCCCTGTATCTGTCCGTTCTGCTAACTCTCTCCCTGTATCTGTCCGTTCTGCTAACTCTCTCCTGTATCTGTCCGTTCTGATAACTCTCTCCCTGTATCTGTCCGTTCTGATAACTCTCTCCCTGTATCTGTCCGTTCTGATAACTCTCTCCCTGTATCTGTCCGTTCTGATAACTCTCTCCCTGTATCTGTCCGTTCTGATAACTCTCTCCCTGTATCTGTCCGTTCTGCTAACTCTCTCCTGTATATAACTCTCTCCCTGTATCTGTCCGTTCTGCTAACTCTCTCCCTGTATCTGTCCGTTCTGATAACTCTCTCCCTGTATCTGTCCGTTCTGATAACTCTCTCCCTGTATCTGTCCGTTCTGATAACTCTCTCCCTGTATCTGTCCGTTCTGCTAACTCTCTCCTTGTATCTGTAAATGTAATTGTAAATATAATTTAATTGTTTACGTAAATGTAATATTGAAACCGTAAATGCAAATATAAATGTAACGGTAAATGTAATTGCAAATGTAATTGCAGTTGTAATAGTAAATGTATAGTTGCAAATAGTTGTAACTGCAAGTGTAGTTGTAATTGTGAATGTCCAAAATTTCTCCTTACAAGGGAGATAAGCTTCTCTGTAATTATAAATATACATCAAATCAAGTCCGCAATAGCCATGGCTCCTCAGTCATAATCAGAATAATGAAGATCATCCTCAGTATACCATCAGTATGCCATCATCATCATCATCATCATCATCATCATCATCATCATCATCATCATCATCATCATCATCATCATCATCATCATCATCAACAACAACAGAAGCAGAATCGTCGTCATCAGTTTCAGCATCATCATCATCGTTGACGCGTGGTCTTAGTCATCCTCATCATTATCATCGTCATCATCCTTATGATCATGATCACTAGCATTACTATCGTCGTCGTCTTCACATTCCTATATACCCTAATCCATCCGATCTTCCGCCTTCCAAGCTTTCTCGTCCTCACCAAAACCCACCATATATATATAGCAGCTGCTCTGCCTCCTCTCTCTTGTCTCTATGGCAACCGGATCTGCACTTGAATATTTGGACAACCCTTCTGACACGACGCAGCGTGACGCTCGTGAATAAGCTGGTGCCCTCCGCTTTGCTTTGAAATGACGCATTCGAAATTTGGAATTTACGAGTATACAATCATTTATTATCCATCCATAGGCATAATAACAATAACTCTGATCTATAGAAAGCGGGTGATGCCAATTTCTCCGATAATTGAGTTTTCTCTGATTGTTGTCTAAGTAACGATGCGTATAATTGTGGTTCAGAAAGCCATTGAACAACTAATGACAAGCTAATGATAAACAATCTCATATAATCGATACAGTTAATAGTTCGCAGTCCCAGCATATGAAGTATGCGCTATATACCTCCTCGTTTTGTTTTGCTATCTGCGCGATGTATACAGGCCAAGTTCTAGTTCTGAATGAATTTAGCATCGTAGTTAACATCCAACTGAAAATAGATAAGTAAACTTTTATTTTAAAAGGCGCTACAAAAGCCAAAGCTATTTAGTTGCTGTCGAAAATCACCTAATGCCAACGGCGCATCGCGCATGCGTATATCAAAATCTACAACGGCGGCATTCTCGTCTTAATTGGCTATAACGAAAACGCACCCGGCATCCGATTGCGGCTGCGTTTCTCTGCGCACAAAACGTTGTGCTATATAACTATGTATATATCCATGCTCATTATAACGTTCATATATGCATAAATATATATATATATATACACACTATAGTAACTATATATATATATTACTTAACTATAATATATATACATGTATTTTATGTATGTATACAGAAGGGGCAATAAGGAGAACGTGACGTTGCCCATCGTTACGTAAAGGACGGACGAATGGATGGAAGTATGGATGGATGGAAAGAACGGATGGATGGAAGAACGAAGGAAGGATGGAAGGAAGGAAGAGACGAAGGCGACTTCCGGTCTGAGGACTACGACACAGACCGAAATGAAAGTAGACTGAACGGCGGAAGAACGGAAACATTGAGACGAAGGAAAAGACGAACGATAACGCACACAATCATACATGCACGCATACACCTAAGCATACATACACACACACACACACATTCACCCATACATGCATATATATATATATATATATACACACACAATACTACACATACACCGACACACATCATCGAATGCTATATATATAGATGGGAGGATCAGCGGTGGTTTCAGCCACGTCTTCAGAATGATATCATCATCGTCAGCCTGGATGCATGTGTGTATGACGCCAGCCAGTTGATGGCGATGGGTACGAATAAACAATCTCCATTGTCCTCGGTCATTTGTAAAGGTCATTGCTTCCCTTAGTGTTAGTCTATGTGATGTTTTGTCCTCATTTATATCATAGATCTATATATCCAACCTCGTCTTGGTCTGCCTTTGTTTCTCTTTTCTTCTTTTCTTTTTCATGAGAGACGACAAATTGTGACATTAAACTGATGAAAAAACTCAGGTACAGGTCAAATATATATATATACATATATATACATATATATATACATATATATATACATATATATATACGTGCACTCGTATGTACATATGTTGATGTGATACATAGCTTAGAAAATTAATCATTATATTGCATTATTTTATATATCTTACGTTATAATTGTTTTGCTCTCTCGTCAGACAGTTCTTACAAACAAAGACTGGTCCATGCATTGAAGATGTATGGAAGGCTGATATATTATAAGAGGCACGCATAGACCAGTGAGACACAGACATACAGACAGACATAGACAGGTAGAAAGAGAGACAGACAGACAGACAGACAGACAGAGAGAGAGACAGAGACAGAGACAGAGACAGAGACAGAGAGGCATTAATGGACCCTGCAGAATGGATTGTATATTATGGTTGCGGTAAACTCCTCTAATTCTCCCAGTGCAATCATATTATAGCTCTTATGTATATATATATATATATATATACAACACTTACAAAATATATATATACGCACTTTGCATTGTGTATACAGACGCCTTGGTATTAAAGATACGAGACAATCTTAGCATGAATATCATATAAATATATATATATTAAGATATATATATATATATATATATATATATATATATATATAAGTATCATAATATCATAATAATTATTATATAGACACGTATTACATATTTAGAGGGCTTCTAGACTTACAAGTATGATGCCGTCAGGTCGCTTAATACACGCTATACATTGAAGCACACAAACATATGTTGTATTATTAAACATGTTGTGTTGCATATATATATATGTACAGTACATGTATATAATGTATACAGCTGCAGTTGCATATGCTATATATATATATTATGTTATATGTGTGTGTGTTGTTTTTCTATGTATTTATATATACTGTATATAATAGAGAGGTGCATAATACATGGACGTTGTGTAACGAGAGTCTTTTGTGCGTATGTGTGCGTGTGTGGTTCAATGCGTGTGCAGTTGTTGTTGGGTCTTTGAGTGAATGTCTGGGGTGGGGAGAGGGCGATAGGATTGTGAAGTGGAAGAAGGGAGGGTGCATCTGTGGGTGTAGACCGCTGTATAAATGGCTGATTCGTGACGGTGTGGTCTTCGTTATTTGGCTCAGCCGTATGCACTGGGTTTCTATAATCCTGCTATATAATCGCCGAAGATGAATGGCAGGAACTCTGTTGTCTTATACTTACTTACTTACTTACTTTATGTCCTGTTGTTCTGTAGTCCTGCTATTGTGCTGTCCTGTTGTGTGATTGTCTTCACTGTGGTCCTGCTGTCTAGTTCTTTTGTTGTATTGTTTTTTTGTTTTCCTGTTCTTTTGTTGTCCTGTTGAGCGACTGTCCTGTTGTCCTGCTGTGCTATTATTCTTTTGTCCTTTTATCATTATACCCTGTTCCTTTTTGTTCTGATGTCCTGTTGTCCTGTTCTTTTGTTGTCATGATATCTTGTTGTCGTCCTAGTACTTTAGCCCATTGATCACAGAGGTCAGTCACCTGACAACGCTGTGGTTCACTGGACTGCGCCGCTGTTAGGAGACGAACGGAGACAATGGTAACCACGGCAACACCACAGGTCAAGAAATTTTGAGAAGGAGGAGGAGGCGGAGGCGGAGGAGGGAAGGAAAGAGGAAGGGGAAGGGAAGGGAATGGAAGGAAAGGAGAAGGAGAAGGGCAGGGAAGGGAAGGGAAGGAAAAGGAGAATGAAGAGAAAGGGAAAAGGAAAGGGAATGGAAGGGAAGGAAAGGAGAAGGAGAAGGATAAGAAGAAGGGCAGGGAAGGGGAAGAAAATGGAAAGGAAACGGAAAGGAAAATGGAAAGGGTAAGGAACGGAAAGGAGAAGAGAAGGGAAAGAAAGGAAGGGAAGGGAGGGAAGGGAAAGGGAAGGGCAAAGAGAAGAGAAGAGAAGAGAAGAGAAGAGAAGAGAAGAGAAGAGAAGAGAAGAGAAGAGAAGAGAAGAGAAGAGAAGAGAAGAGAAGAGAAGAGAAGAGAAGAGAAGAGAAGAGAAGAGAAGAGAAGAGGAAGGAGAAGAGAAGAGAAGAGAAGAGAAGAGAAGAGAAGAGAAGAGAAGAAGAAGAGAAGAGAAGAGAAGAGAAGAGAAGAGAAGAGAAGAGAAGGAAGAGAAGAGAAGAGAAGAGAAGAGAAGAGAAGAAGAGAAGAAGAAGGAAGGAAGGAAGGGAAGGAAGGAAGGGAAGGAAGGAAGGGGAAGGGCGTTAACCTTTACGATCTGGGTTCAAAGTCTGCTTCTGTCAGGTGAGGATGCCATAGATCTCAGTTATGATCTGTGAAACCTTATAAGTACACGATCAACTTCCATCGACGGAATCCTCAACGCAAACACGCTCAGGCAGACACGAAGGGGAAGGAATCGGAAGAAGGAGTGAGGGAAGATAGAGTCAGGGAATAGTCAGGGAAGACATATTGAGAGAAGAAGGAGTCTGGGAAGACTATATCCGCCTTATTTGACGTACTTGGATTGGCAGGAGTGCTTATACTGATTCTGTTCACCCGTCTCTTAAATGTCCAAGCAGTCTAATAGAAAATTATACGATTATCCCAAAAATATACTAGATCAGATTAGCTATAGATCAGGGACGTAGCGAGACTTAAATTCAAGAGGAGGCAACTTCACAGACCATTGGCAAAATCCTGGTCATTGGGGTCATTAGTCAATGGAAGTTCCAGTATATAAAAAAGCAAGAGGAGGCAACAGTGTCTCCTCGTGCCTCAATGTAGCTACGCCTATGCTCAGGGCTTCTCATTTGATTAGATCGATCGATCGATCTCCTTTTAGATCGCCTATTAAGGTCTGGTGGATCGATAAATCGATCGCGCAAATCGAGCGCGATCGAAGACCTCCAAGAGGAAACTGGAGCCAGGTTGTTTAACAGTTACCTAATTTACATTACGGCTTTTGCTTGCTTGCGGTTCGGTGAATGCGTTCGGCGCAGCGTTTCGTCGTAATTCAATGACTGCCGAGTGATCGCTCCAATTTCACCTTATGATTGGTCATAACGACACGGTGGACACCTCCCGCGTAACGTCATTTTGTAATTTCGTAACGTCACTAATTTCGGAAATTATTGAAAGCAGCAATGGCGGCGACGGTGCCGAAGTGGAATAATAATGTACTGTTTAGCACGTTCTGTCATGGAAATTAGGTGACTGTACCGTGACTCGTTCGATGAATTGGATGTAGTCGAGATAGCCAAGTAGGCTACTATAGGCAGTAGGCCTAGGCAGTAGCATGTTAAAACTTATTACAACTATGAATGATGTGGGACGGATAACAAGCAACGGCGTCCGGTTTCGGTTGCTGGCCCTAAGACTGGAATGGCTGTTGCGCTCCGTCTAGTTAATAGAGTTCACACGGTCACACTATTATTCTTTAACAACTTAACGACTGTATTATTTAGCCGTGGCTGGACTAGAGACTAGAGAGCTTCTGAGTCGATCACCTTGAAAGGGCGCAATAAGAAAACTAATTCATAATAGCCTACTATCAATAGTAATAATAACGGAACTGAACTGAGATAAGCCTACTAAATTAGTACTATATAATATGCAGCTTTACGAATACGATACGCAAAATACGCTGTAGGCCTACACAAAAGCTCTATAGAGGTCGATCGCGCACCGATCGCCTACGCAGTCCAGCGCGATCGATTTTCAGATCGCCTTCTATTTTCAAATGAGAGGCTCTGCCTATGCTATAGATCAGATTGGATTAGATCAGATTAGATTAGATTCTAGCCTATCCAATTAATGTAGCCTAAAGACCGCAGAGTAATAAAACGGGGAGGTTGTGTAACAGTTAGAATGGCGGCTGTTCTGCTGCGTTCTGTGGCGTTCGCTCTCGTCGTAATTCTCTCCCAAGTTTAATCAACTCACCGTTCGTGCACCTTAGAATGGATCTCGTCCAGGGCTGTTCAATGGAGGCGTTCGTTTGGAAGAGATCGGATCGAATCATCGCCGTAACTCTATTGCATAAGCTTTATGGCATGGCACGTGGACGGGTTCATATCTATGCGCTTGAACTTTGAACCGACCTTTTTAACCTCCACCTGAACTGACCCATTTTGTCTCTACAGGCTCCTCGTTATAAACGACCCGTCAAATCAAACGAGATTAGTTGTCCTGACGACTACTTGCAGTAGTTTATGTAACTATCATGGACTTTGCGAGTAGTGAAGTAACCGCTGACATTGTTCGACTAATTATATAATTTATGGCCTATAGTAATAGTTTAGTAGCATCTGATGTTACTGTAAACTATACATTACAATACAACTGTATTTGATGCAATACAGCTGTATATTTGATATTGCCCTCCTTCCTACGTTCAGAAGTACACACGACCTTACGACAGAACATCGATGGCGCTGAGCAATTGTGAGTGAAGGACTTGCTTCAAGTCCCTACACAGCAACCATCTCAGGGAGGAGGATCGAACCCGTACCATCCTCGATTAAGTCCTCAGTTTAACTTTTCAGCTAACTTGCCCGATGACTAACAGACTGACTCCATTAGAAGTAGTTTATTAAGATCAGCTGCAAAGGCAGGCAGTAATCATAGGTTATAGTTGTTAGTTTTTATTAATGAGCAACTTCGAAAGCGCCATGAACTAATGAACCCAATGAAGAAGGCATTGCGTGTGAATATCATTAAGGTCAAAGTCCGTGTGTCTGTTTGTCTGTGTATCTGTGCGTCTGTCCGTCTATCTATTGGTCTATGTATTTTTCCATCTGTCCTTTTCTGCATTCAAATATGATTCATGTATGCATGTATTGTACATACGTTTGCGTGCAGGCACGTATGTACATGTGTATGTGCATACGTTTGTATGTATGTGTTTGCGTGTATATGTTTACAAATGTCTGTATTTATGTAGGTGGGATGCATGCATGTATTGACTCTTGATTCTTTCCTTGTATCATTGCATGATTACAGTTGATGCGTCTGTGACCATTTAATAATAATGACAATTTATATGGCGCCGTAAAACTGCCATGCCGTTACAAAGGGCAATTCGTCTGTCACCAAAACCTCTTTCTCTGTTCCTTTGAACCAAAGTATCTGCTCCATCCAGTTCACAGTTTCTCTCCGTTGGGTTCGCTTTATTTAATTCCTACAATTCTAATGTCCTTCTCTTTCGGTCGTCGTCCTTTCTTTGTCTCATTGTCTGTATGTTTGAGTGCGTCTCTGTTAATGGCTGTGATTCTTCTGTGAGTCTGTATGGGTTTGTCTGTCTGTCTGTCTGTCTGTCTGTCTATCTGGTAGACTCCTATTTTATACTTATATGTCTACCTATCTCTATGCCTGCTTTTATGTCTATTGGTGAGTCTCTTTCGTCTGTTGAGGTGATATTTGTCTACTTGCTTTTGTGTGTCTACAGCCTGCTAGTGTCTGTCTACCTGTGAGCGTGTATGTATCTGTCTGTCTGTTTGTCTGTGTGGAATTCTGCATGCATCTGTCTTCTTTACTGTCTGCCTATCTGTCTGCCAGTCTGCCTGTTGTTCTGCATGTATATCTCCGTCACTGCTATTTGTCTTCCTGCAGTTTGTCTCTCTCCGTGACCTTCTATGTTTGTCCTGCAGTATTCGTCGATCTGTCTCTTGTGACCTTGAATACGCTTGCCTGACTGCATGTCTGTCTCTCTGACTGTCTGTCCGCCTCTCTTTCTGTGTGCCTAGGTATGTGTGTCTGTCTGTTAGTGTGCCTGTCCGTCTATCTGTCCGTCTGTCTGTCTGCATGACGTTTCGTTCCGTTAGAGGATTAAGTGGGGATTAAGGTCGGATTGGGGCGTGACGTGAAGGTGAAGAAAAACAGTAGCGAGCCATTCAACAACCTGTATGCCACTCCTCAAAGACCCTTCCACACGAACGCACCCTCTCCGTTCTCTGGCCACAATTTCCAGCCAAACGAACCAATCCCACGATTAACCAGGGTCTCAATCAAAACTATTCCGGTCGACTTTTTCCTTCCAATCATGGTTTACCCGTTCCAGGTGGAAAATGACGGAATAAACTGGAAAGGTTTTTGACGTCCAGTGAATAAGCGACAAGTGTTTTGGTGTATAATCTCATAGGAGCGGCTGAGAACAATACGTCATTTTGATTGTTGACCCTGAAAGCAGCTTCTGTCAAATTCGGTCAATTGTGAAAGTTAGCTTAACGATTTATAAATATAAATGTAAATGCGCAGTGTTTCTATAGCGACCTTCGTATGACCTCAATGACCCTGTTCTGTTTTCACTGAATTGATCGGGTGAGATCCTTCACCACTGCTCGCCCCTTTGAATGGTGCCACGCCTTTAAGGTTCCCTTTTACGGACCGTGCTAGCCCGAGATTCGAACCTCTGAAAATAAGTTAGCATCGGGAGGCGAAACGGACATACAATCACACACACTCACACATACACACACTCACACAAACAAATAAACACACACAATCAAACATAGGAACACACATTCATTCAACCACACTCACACACGCAATCACACACCTATTTATTCACCCACAAACACACACACACACACACACACACACACACACGCACGCACGTACACACAATCACACACACACACATCACACACACACACACACATTTATGCACCCACAAACTCGCACACACGCACACATACAGTCAGACATATTCGTGCATATAATATGTATAAGCTTAATAAATATAAGAAATATTGACAGTTAATTAGTATTTTGATCTATGCGCCGGGTATTAGACAGGAGAGTGTATACGGATATAGAAAAGACGAGAATTATCTGCACCCATTGACCCGTCGGGCGATAAGGCGGTGCGCATGCGCATGGAGAAGGTCACCAGAGGTCGTTTTTTGCGATGCACAGGAGTGGCATCTAACGGCGGTGGACAGCATCTGTTTAATTACGGATCTCGTCTATATATATATTATCATCAGGCGCTATATAAATGAAACAAAACATTGATCAAAGACGACGCAAGAAGATCCGAGAGTTCTTTGCCTCACAGTAAAACCGGAAGCGATTCATCTTGGATTTATATAGCGCCGTATTATCAGGCTGGTCGTCGAGGGTCATTGTAGCATCATGCACCTCGTTAATCCAACGGTCTGCCCGTCTATCTGTCTGCTCTCTTCTGTCTGTCTGTCTGTCTCTGTCTGTCTCTCTCTCCGGTCTCTCTGTCTGTCTGTCTCTCTCTCCCTGTCTCTCTGTCTCTCTCTAACCCGGTCTCTCTGTCTCTCTGCCTATCTGTCTCTCTCTCTCGGTCTCTCTCGGTCTCTCTGTCTGTCTGTCTCTCCCTCTCTGTCTCTCTGTCTCTCTCTCCCGGTCTCTCTGTCTCTCTCTGCCTATCTGTCTCTCTCTCGGTCTCTCTGTCTCTCTGCCTGTCTGTCTCTCTCTCCCGGTCTTTCTGTCTCTCTCTCTCTGTCTGTCTCTCTCTCCCTGTCTCTCTCTCTCCCGGTCTCTCTGTCTGTCTGTCTGTCTGTCTGTGTCTCTCTCCCTGTCTCTCTGTCTCTCTGCCTGTTTGTCTTTGTCTCAATCTCTATTTTCCTGTGAGATGGATGGGTTTCTGCCTGTTTCTTTGTGCGGCTGTTTGTCAGTCTCTGTATGTCTTTGTCTGTGTGTCTGTCTTTCTTTCTCAGTCTCTAACTGCCTTTCTGTCTGTGTCTGTCTTTGCGTATGCCTTTGTCTCTATCGCCGTCGTCTGTACTTTGTCAGCCTGCCTGTTTGTCTCTATGCTGCCTGCATGTCTGTCTGTCTGTCTGTCTGTCTGTCTGTCTGTCTGTCTGTCGCTGTCTCTTTCCCTGTATGTGCGTCGATCTATCTACGTCTCTGCCTTTCTTCTGCCTGTCGCTTTGCTTCGATAGAGGGCCAGTGCAGAGGAGACTGGTATCCATGGTAACGCAGGGGATGCTGGTGGGTGGTTGGGTGGGTTGCTGGGTGAGGGAAGGCCTCGGAGGATTAACCTCCCCGCGGAGACGTCCTTCCCTTCGGACTGCCTCTTCTATCGCCACCTGTGTCATTCAGAAATCGACCTTCGTCTCTTATTCTCTTCAACCGGAAGAATACTTCCGACATTTCATCATCCATTCCTCTCCCTACATCCCTCCCTCTTCCTTCCTCCCTCCCTCCTCCATCCTTTCCCTTCACTGCCCTCATATATCCGGTGCCACGAAGCCCTTCCACCCCATCCTCTCCTCCTCCGTCTTCCTATTCCCTGGCTCAGCAACAAGTCATGCATCGACTTAAACGATCCCGAGCGGGAACCACAGTCGACGACGAAGAACAACGTAAATCCTCACCCACCATCATCCACCCTTACATCCACCCTCCCTTCTATCCGTCCATCCATCCATCCCCCCATCCCCACATATCCAATCACACACACAACCAAACGCGCGCGCACACACACACACACATACACATACAAGCAAAGACACACATACGCATATAGGCTACAATGGATTGCATTGCTGCACTTTTAAAGCATATTTGGCTTGTTACACTTGTCCCAATGTTAATTTTCTCCAACGAAATTGCCCTTAAGCTTTCAACGCCTGTCTGTCTCTGTCTCTGTCTCTCTGTCCTCTCTGTCTCTCTCTCTGTCTCTCTCTCCCTGCTGTTGTATCTCTCCCTTCTCTTCCTCTCAATCTCTTTCAGTCTCTCTCCTCTCTCTGTTTCTCTATCCCTCTCTGAGTTTGTCTCTCCTCCTCATCCTCCTCATCCTTCTTCTCCTCCTCCTCCTCCTACTCTTCCTCGTTCTCCTCCTCCTCCTCTTCCTCCTTCTCGTCCTTCTCCTTCTAATCTTCCTCCTCCTCGTCTCTTCCTACTTTTTCCCAAGCGCTTCATCGCTGGCACACCTCGCTTTTCTTCGACAAACGACGGAGAGCAGGGACCGAAAAAACATCGCCCACCCATAAATTCATTATCGTCTAAGCCGACCTCGGTCTCTCTAATGGCCGCAGTAAAACACGCCTGTCTCCCTGTCTATCTGTATATGTATCTGTCTGTCTGTGTCTGTCTGTGCCTGCCGCCTATCCCACGGTAAAGATAGGCAATGGTTGCATAGATTCCTCTTAATCTGGGGCCTGGCAGTCGCTATGGGTAAGAACCGCGACTAAACCTCTGATGAATCTTGTTCTTCGACGCCTCGACCAGTAACCCTCTCATTAAGAGGGATCTCACCGACTCACGCCATCTCCAACGCAAGCACCTTCCATTCGACAGAGGGAGCAATTCAGCTGGTGGCATCTGGCGACCAAAGATTTCGTAATTTGACGTAATATCCGGATACTTGGCCACGTGACTTGTGAAGGATTTTTCGCCAGCGATGTAGTTCCATCTCCATGTTGATTAGCGCCACTCTGACACAAAACGCCCTTCGCCGAGTGAAGAAGAAACCTTTCTCTGATGAAGCACTTCGAATGCAACGTATAATGCTTCGATTGGCAGACTGAGAGAGCGCCTGCATTTCGTCTACATGACATGGATTCGAATTCCGGTCCTATATGGTGTTTTAAACGGACAATTGAGTAATTGTTGAAGCATGCAAATTTCTACCACAACTGACTTAATCTCATCTTGCATCATGCACTTTAACCTTTCCTACATGTAATTTTGACCTACTTTTATCAATCAATAAATCAATCATAGAATTTATATAGCGCCTCTTCAAGGGGCTCTACTCAGAAGCGCTCCTGAGCTAGGCCTCGAAGATCATAGACGAAAGTCTTTAATAGGGCGTAAAATGAAGTCGAGTGAACACGAGGAGAAAGGCGAAGGAAAGATGGCAAGTCATTCCACGCTGTTGGACCAGCGACAGAGAATGCTCGGCGCTGCATAGTAGCAGTGCGGGCAAATGGACCTTACCTTACCTGATTTTATCCTATTTTACTTTATTTTACTTTAATTGACTTTACCTGACTTTACCTTAATTGACTTTACCATGCCTTTCCTGACACTTCCTTGCTTGACTTTAGATATGGCAGACGGTCAGACATTTTCTTGTTTTTTCAAAGTAATTAAGAAAACAGTTGGTAAAAAATCTTCTTGGAGGTACACTACGTATAACAAAGCAACTCGTGATAATTCAGTCTTGATTTTGGTGTGCCATCGGTTGATGCCTTGTGCATTAGAAAATGACGCTATAGAAGTTGCTAATTGCAACCATAGTTAATTATTTAATTATTGTCATCGCAATACAGAAGCAGAGCGATGTTTCCGGATCGAGAGAGCGATGAAAGGATTCGTGGAAAGTACGAAAGTCTCGGACTCCAATCTTCGACAACGGTTCTAGTGACAACCGCACCGACAACGAGTGCAACGTCGACGACCAGCAACAACAACAACCATGCAACGGGATTCGGACAACAGCTATCGATGTCGTCAACGCTATCGTCCGTCAAACAGACAACAGCTGAACAGTATGTGTATTTGTGTGTATATGTATTTGTATATGTATGTATGTATGTATGTATGTATGTATGTATGTATGTATGTATGTATGTATGTATGTATGTATGTATGCATGTATATGTATGCATGTATGTATGTATGTATGTATGTATGTATGTATGTATGTATGTATGTATGTATGTATGTATGTATGTATGTATGTATGTATGTATGTATGTATGTATGTATGTATGTAAATATGTATGTATGTATAGTATGTATGTATGTATGTATGTATGTATGTATGTATGTATGTATGTATGTATGTATATGTATGTATGTATGTATATAATATGTATATATATATATGTATATGTATATGTGTATGTACGTGTATTTTTATATATGTATATACACGTATGTATTATGTACGTGTGTGTGTTTGCGTGTGTGTGTGTGTAAGTATGCCATAATTATAAGAATGTTTTTATACATCATCCACCTATGCGCATGTAAGTATCAAGGCAACTGATAGACCTCATTTTCAGTACCTCACAAAAATATGCCTTATAATTATTTCTATGCAACCCATTCCTTCCGACGAACCATTAAAAGAAGCGACAAATCTACCTGCTACACGTAGCGCCATCTACTCTATCCCTTCACAGGGATAACAATGCATATTATGTTAATGTTCTATACCAGCACACCTCCCTATACCTCCATTCACTACTGACTCCTCACATCCCTCATCGTTGCCTGCTTTCATCAAGTACCAGTCTTTTAGCTGAGCCTCGATGCGGAACAGTTATGGGCTCTCGTGCATTCCACGCTTCTGCTCCAAATGAATGGAATCGACTGCCACTCTCTTCGTAGCTCAAATTCACTTCCTTCCTTCAAAAAGCAGCTCAAAACTCACTCTTTCTCCTTGGCTTTCAAGCACTTGGATATCTAACTGCATCTTCACCTGGCGGCTGACTCTCCGCGCCTCAGATTCACATTTCGGTTCTTACCATAGTAATATTATTTTCGAACTGTTGCAGAGTGGAGGACGATGCACTCGTTGACATCGACAACGACATCGACTTCGTCGTTGCTCAATACAAACAGAGTCTCGTCGGTACGTCGTCTAACATCCTCCGATCATGTATTAATACACGAGTAACACGACACTAAAAGATTTCTAAGTTTTATATATAATCATGGATTTTTCTTTACTTAAATATTTATGTGCTGAATATGCATGTATGTATGTAGGTAATATGCTATTGTGTATGTGTATGTATGTTTCCTCCTCCTTCTTTTTCTTCTCCTCTTCCTCCTCCTCTTTCTCCTCCTCCTTCTCCCTCTTCTCCTCTTCTCCTCTCCCTCCTCCTCGTCCTCCTCTCCTCCTCGTCCTCTTCTTCCCACTCCTGCTCCTCCCTCCTCCTCCTCCTCCTCCTCCTCCTCCTCCTCCTCCTCCTCCTCCTCCATTTTTATCCACCTTCTTTCCCCAGCCAATAGCGAACTGTTCTCCTCACAAATCTTCATCCTCCTAAAGTCCCAGCTGGAAGCACAATGTTGTTGTGAAGACAGTGAGTGGGTCGTCCAATTATTCCGCCTGGTCGACATAAAGAGCTACATAAGTTTCTGTACAATCATCGACGCTTTATGACGTCACTAAAAGCAGTGGGTCGTCCAAATTTTACGCCGAGCGGGTGGCATCATCTCCCAAAATGCGCTATACAATTTCTCATTATATATCTTGAACGCAGGTCTGGACGAGGATCGTGAGACGACGCCCTCTAACGACAACGCCCAGGACGCACAAAAGGAGCAACAATTATGTCGCCCAAACCACATCAACAACAACAACAGCAACTCGTCTTCAACTGGTGCCATCTATCGTTGGATGGGCCAAGCGCCGCCGATGCTTCAGGGAGGACCGACCGGTAGAGGGAGCTGTCCGCCGTCGACGAGTGATCTGCTGACGGCTGCGACGGGGGCTGCGGCCGGAGGAGGGGGCGTTGGGCTGACGGCTGCCGACCGCCATGTCTCCTTCATGGTGGCTGACAAGGCAGGAAGCTTCGGAGGATACGGCATTGAGACGAAGACGCAAAGGTTGGGAGAACGGACGGGGGGAAAGGGTTATTTATGTAGCTCCGGCATGTTCTTCATCCGGTTATATACATATACGCTGGGGTTGATGCTCTGAGAGGAACGAGTGTTGATGATGATGATGATGATGATGATGATGATGATGATGATGATGATGATGATGACGACGACGACGACGATGACGACGACGACGATGACGACGACGACGACGACGACGACGATGACGATGAAGATGACGATGACGATGACGATGACGATGACGATGATGAAACAAAACAAAATAAGAGAGCGGATTTTCATTCAATTGAAGTGTGATTCTTCCACAGATACGAGGCCAATATGAAGGCCATCATGGAGCCGAATGCTAAGTACAATGTAAAGGCCATTATGGATGTCAATACTAAGATCAATGACAAGGAAAGGACTTCTAAACTTCTTGTACTTCATTCACAATTGCTCATGTAGCTCCATTGTTTGGTGCTCGCTCATTAGGTAATGGCGCATTAGTAACAATAAAGATAAGAAATCGTCACTATGCTTTCGAAGGAATGATCTTGAATGTCCATCCAAATCTTTACAATCGGTCGATTTCTTGAATGATTGACAGGTGGATTGAAAGTGAATTGCATCACTCCAAGTATTCAAAGTCCGATCGATCGTCAACGCCCAATCAGATCGCAAAGCAACGCTCCCTCGGGAACCTCGGAACCTCCTCCTCCCGTCCAGTAAACACCACCGATCACCCCAGAACGAAGCAGATGGTCGATAACAACAACGACCCTTCCGTCAACGAATCGCCAGACCAACTGCCGGTTCCGATGCTGACAGGAAATGGACCGAAGCCGTCACCAAAGACCGGACGTCCATTGCTCCATGCGCAGCGACAGGTGGCCGTCGAGATCCACATCGACCACTCCTACCAACCGGATCCCGCCTTGGACTCCCCGGATCCGCTCAAGTCGCGGCGTCCTTCCGGTGCGGGGAAACTGACACCGGAAGCGTGCTACACGATCCTCCAAGATGGCTGCGGAGGAGGATCGTCCATCGGAGGAAGACGTCATTCGAAGGATCGTCGCCAGTCGATGTCTCTGGAGATCGTTCCACCTGTGGAGAAGAGAAGAAGTCCATTGAACACGCGACGGGTGAAGAGCTACGAGGAAAACGGACCGAACCCTACCGCCCCCTCGACGGTCCGTGCCACCCTGGCCCCACCAGACACCTGTTGCTATGGACCGGATGAGGCTGAGATGACGGCCTCGTCCCAGCCGAGGTACAATCGCAACCGCCGTCAGTCGATGTCTCTGGAGATCGTTCCCCCGATCGAGAAGAGACCGAGTCCTCTGAACACTCGAAGGGTGAAGAGCTACGAAGACGACCGAACTACAATCGCCAGGTGTCGCGACTACGACCGGAACAAGATCACGCAGTTCATCCGACATCCGACCGTCACCAGCGAAGACCCAGAATGCACCGCTACCGGAAGGAGACCGGATGTGCGCAGTCGCGTCCGATACAACGACACCGGAAGCTTCGAGGAGGTGGACGAGGAGAAGATGGAACTGCTGCTCGTCAACCGAACGCAGACCTCTTCTGCTCTGACCGTCTACCTGGAGGGGATTCGCGGGGGAGACGGAGGACTGAGCGCTGGCACTCCTCCCAATGGAATGGGAGCGAACCAGCAGAGGTACAAGGACCTGTGGAGGTTAAGGGCGACCTTCGAGGAAACGGAAGAGTTCAGTGACATCGTTCGTATGGAAGAGATCACGTCTCCGGAAGATCCGTCATCCGAGGAACGAGATCTCGCTCTCACTTCTCTGACGACCTCATTCGAGTCGACCATCACCGAACCAAGGATGATGCCAACGGTCTTGGACCAGCACAAACTGCCCCTCGTCACGGATCACAAATCGCCCCCCGTGATGCCCTTGGAACCCAAGCTCCCCGCTGCGGCGTCGATGGGGACGGGGTTGGTCGTCTTCCCAAGCCAGGAGACGAGACGCCAGAGCTACCGACGGATGATCACCGAGCGAATGGCCAGTCGGTCCCTGCAGCTGGGGTCGACTGGGGGCGGTGGCTGCGGCTCCGTCGTGGCGTCTAGACCGGCGGCGGCGGAGAACAGTCTGGACAGCCTGGACACGGCGGAAACGGACGGAGAGGTTTCGGACACGAGTCGCCAGGAGATGACGACAACGTCCTTCGATTCGACAACGACGACAACAACGACGACGACAACGACAGACAACAACACAGATGTAGACAACATCAGTCGGTTGCATCCGATGCAACGCGGACCGGACGAGTCGACCATCCAGCCCCAACAACATCCGCAGATGAGAGGAGCTGCGTCTGGAGAGGCCGTGGGTTCAGCCGCTCTGAGTGTGGTTGACGAAGAGACCGCCACCTCAGGAGGAGCCAGGGTCTTCGAAAGGAGAACCCCGAAAACAGCGTCGAAGAAACGTCGTCAGTACCGCAACGATCGTCGCGTCTGGCAGGTCTGCGAGAGCATCAACGAGGTCAGCGGCGGAGGTCAGGGTCCACAGACTTCCGGTTGGCCGAAGGGTGAAGAGGACGAGGAAGAGGGTCTGCCGCCGTCGCCAATGGTAACGACCTCTTCGACCCCTGCGATGACGTCATTCTCTAGGTTTCTGCGCTATCATATCCGGCGATCCGGACGATACCACATGCGACGGAGGGACTACAGCGTCGACGAAAAGACGGACGCCGTCTTCAACGAGTTCCTGCGATACGACCCGAGTCTCGACGGAAGGTCCCGAAGGACGGACTCGAGTCCCGGGGGGTCAGAGGTCGGGGGAAGAAGACATCGGACGCTGGGGTTGGAGACGGTCGTTGAGCTGAGCGGAGGAGGAGGAGGGAGCAGGAGGACGTCTGCCGCCAGCCGAGGCCCCTCTCTCGGCTTAGGGGGGTCTGGGTACGGGTCTGGGGAGACGGGGTGTCCTTCGCCGAGGAGGATTCTGACCCCGGACGAAGTGGAGGCATTTGAGGGACAGGGTGAGACCCTTGCGAAGGGTGAAGTAGGGACGAGGGAACGCGGTGGTGGGGGCCTCTTCCCCTGCGGCGCCTCGGATATTGTGACGGTGAAGAGACTTCAGTCTTCGGTGGCTCTGCAGGCGAACAATCACGGACCTCCCTCCTGTCGAATGCAGACAGAACCAGCGACGACGACGACCATCAGACTATACAACGACGACTCATACTGACCAAGGAAGGGAATCAATCGGTCACACTCAGCATCAGCCCCACCTGCATCATGATCCCGACCCTGATGACATGTGATAATATGCCCTGATACATGCATACATCTTAACACCCTACCATCATGGAATTACTTTTTACCTGAGTGGATTCGATTGGTGCCAAAGTCTGGACCTCGTACCCTCTCGCTATAGGAAGTGCCCTGATACACCTTACGCTAATTTTTTTATTAGTTTTGGCAATCTAATTAGTATCAGTGCTAGTAACAACATCAGCATCAGCATTCGTATTAGTATCTATTTTAATTTTTTAACGTTCAAAAAGTAATAGTGTCAATATAAGTATTAGTATTATTTTCAGTATTAATATTAGTATCTGCTATTAGTAATAGTACTATTATCTATTAGTACTATCTACTATTAGTATCAGTATTATATTTTATTACTATTGGCATTTAGGACATTCTTGCTATATTTACTGACCTATCTTACAGTCCTTAGTCCAAAAGCCAGTCCTATGCAAGCAAAGAATAATGCACATCGCATAGTCCTCATGTCGTTTGCTATAGAAAGAAATTGCTTTCAGCTTGGAATGTCCATAAGTAATTATCTCAGGCCTCTTACTTTGATGGTGCATTTTCTCATTCTAAACGGTTGAGGGAAGAACTAATGGACCAGTCTCTGACGATGGATGTGGGAAAATGCGTCTCCCATTGGCACGTATGCATGTATAACTGTATATATATATATGCATGTATAAAATTGTATATTTGTATGTATATAAGTACGACTCTACTTATTCATGTAATATATTTATGCATCTAGGCGAATACATTACACGTTTCATTAACATCAGAGGCGTTGAGAGGGTATGCAGGTCGGTAAGGTCTCCTGTCGTCTGTCTGTATATCCGTTTGTCTGTCTGTCTATTTTGTCCTTGTATCCGTCTGTCTGTCTGTCTGTCCGTGTGCCTGTCTGTCCGTCCGTTGTATTTAGACTTTGTGATGGACTCAGTGTTACCTGAACGAAGATTTCTTGTATAGCGATGTGAAACTGAAATAGTTCTATTTTGATTAGCAAGAATTCTATTTTTCCTGTTTAATGTTCAAATTGTTAAATCGTATGAATTCGTGAATAATTGTTCGATAATATTTAACGGATTTTGTTAATCGGTGATGTTTGATTTTGTGTTCTGTTGGGTGTGAATAAAATTGTGTCACGAGATGTCCTTTGCCAACATTCAACGGCCTTTGATTAAGTTTCATTGTCGCAGTTTCTGTTCATTTTTAAAATAAGTTAAAACATAAGTAATAAACTGAGCTAACAGTTTAGTTACGACACCAGTTACAGTGTGAATCACATGAGTTACAACACGAGTCACAAAATCAGTTACAACAATAAAAACACGAGTTACAACATGAGTTTCAAGTTTCAACGTAAATTACACATGAGTTACGATATCAGTAATTATTATTATTATTATTATTATTATTATTAGACTGTTATTTATAGCGCGCCTAAACAAAATTGGAATCTTGCACAAAAGCGCGTAACAGAAAAATCAATCATAGTAAATCTTAAACAGATGTGTTTTAAGGTTAGTTTTGAAAATCGATAAAGTTGAGGATTTGCGGATAAAGACAGGGAGTTTGTTCCATTCAGCCGGGCCGGCTAGCGCAAATGCCCTGTTACCAAGTTTTTTGAGTGATCTTGTCACAACAAAATCACCTTGAGACGATGAACGTAGACCTCGTCTGGATTGGAGAGAGGAACAGGGTGTAACACGTGAAGAAAGGTATGCAGGAGAACAGTTTGTGTAGATTCTGTACATTAGAAGACAGATTTTGAAATTGATGCGAGCTTGTATGGGAAGCCAGTGTAGTTCACGGAGGGTCGGTGTGACGTGATCCCGAGGATTAAGTTACAACATGACTTAAAAGATCAGTTGTAACATGAGTTACAACTAGCAATAGCAATATTACTCGTGACATGATTTATGATGTTAAATAGAACATGAGCTACAGCATGATCTACAAATAAATGGCAACATCATCAGCTACAAAAAGATTAAAACCTGAGTCACAACATGATGACCAAATGTGCTATTAAATGAACTTTGTACAACACTCGAAATATTTTCGCGGTCCTTTTGTCAGTTCCAAATGTCTACAATTTAAAACGAATTACGATATGAGTAATGAAATAGTTTACAACCTGTTTTACAACCTGACTAACACGAACTGTTTAAAGAACTTGTTTTAAAGATACGTGAAGCAACTGTGCAACGTGTAGGTTATGACTGGATATCGCAATCAGGCATTGTTAAGGTTGAAGAAGGACAAATGTTGCAAAACAATACAATACAATGCAATGCAATACTACAACATACAATATAACTATCTTTGATATTGTCCTCCTTCTTCCAAAGTTCAGAAGCAGTCCACCGTGCGACAGAACATCGATGGTGCTGAGAAATTGTGAGTGAAGGACTTGTTCAAAGTCCCTATATAGAGTGACCGCCGCCGCGTTGTCGGCCGAACGCTCTAACCGATCTGCTACCGTGCACATACATAGACAGGAGAGGACAGATTCAGAGGCTGTTGTCCTCGGTATAGACATGAAAACTGTTCCCGAGGGACAGACCCGCATTCTCAAAGATTGGCTTCAATTGTCTGCTAATGGGAGACGCACATAAATTATATCCTCCCATTCATCACCAGAGACTGGTCCATTAGTTCTGACTTCAACTGTTAAAACCAGAAATCGCATCAGACAATACAGTGTATTGTATTTGTATTGTATTTGATCATTTATAAAGCGCTTCTCATAGCATAAGCCCTTCAGAAGCGCTCCCAGTGCGAGGTACTCCGAGAGAAAAGGAAGGTTTTAAGGTGAGAGAAGGAGGTAGATATGCTACCAGAAAGGATTGTAGAGCGTAGAGAAGGAGGAAGTCCATTCCATAGGGAGGGACTTATGCACGGGGAACGAAAAGGTCAAGCCGGTCAGAGGATCTGAGAGGAGGCAATGACAGTGGGTGGATATAAAACTGAATGATACAGATTCATTCATTGCAACTCATTTCACTGCAGTACTACATGATTGTGTGTGTGTGTGTGTGTGAGGACTGTATACGTGAATATGTGAGTGTGGGTATGTGTGTGTGGGGGATGGGCGTGGATGTATGAGATTACACTGTTACATTACTAGTCCATGATGTCCATCTGTTCGCTAGTTCGGCCGACTCTCTCTTCTAGGCAGAAATTCCACTGTTCCTTCCTGAACCATTTCTCCTTCCACTCAATCTCCCGACAATCTCTCCACTTTCCAATCTTCTGCCTCCCACATTTCTTCCTCTCTTTTCCCTATTTATGTGCCTGACCAACTGGAAAGATATAGTACTCTCTACAAAATGGACCAGCTCCGACCCGACAACCAATTGCAGTAAGTGGACCAGCAGATATCACAGAGACTCAGAGAAATATATATGTGTGTGCATATATATATATGTATATATATATGTAATGAAGGGATTGCATATACATATATATAAGGGTTATATATAACACCTATTGTAGTAATATACAATAGATTTTGTGCAGTTGTTGTGAAGTGGTTCCAGGGATTGATAGCTTTAACCTTTGACCCTTTTCTTCCGGGATTCTAATCCCTGCGGACGATCGTTTGTAATCGACAACTCTTAGTCCAGCCAAACAACAAGCGAGAAGGAGGAGGAGGAGAAGGAGGAAGAGGAAGATGAAGAGGAGGAGGAGGACGAGGAGGAGGAAGAGGAAGAGGAGGAGGAGGAAGAGGAGGAGGAGGAAGAGGAGGAAAGAAGGAGGAGGAAGAGGAGAAAGAGGAGGAGGAGGATGAGGAGGAAGAGGAGGAAGAAGAAGAGGACGAGGAGGACGAGGAGGACGAGGAGGAGGAGGAATAGGAGGAAGAGGAGGTGGAAGAGGAGGAGGAAGAGAGGAAGAAGAAGAGGACGAGGAAGAGGACAAAGAGGCGGAGGAAGAGGAGGAGGAGGAAGAGGAGAAGGAGGAGGAGGAAGAGGAAGAGGAGGACGAGGAAGAGGAGGAAGAGGAGCAGGAGGAAGACGAAGAGGAGGACGAGGAGGAAGAAAAGGAGGAGGAGGAGGAGGAGGAGGAGGAATGTTTGGTTGTATACGGTTGTCGATTCTTTGCTTTCGTCGTTGCCATTAAATCCGGAAACTGCGATCGCCTAAAAATGCCCTCGGTGAACAAGCACTGATAAGCAGAATATGGACAGTTACGTTTTTATGTAGTAGGCCCTAAATTCCGTAGCAAGATTTCACTTATAACCCAACGACTGCAGGTTTGAATCTGTCCAACGAACTCCGCTGGACAGGGTGTTTATGGACGCATATCTCTGCCAGCAAGCAGAAGAATTTGGTATCGAATTCATTCCTTTCCCCAAACAAAGTATGAATCGCTACTGTAACGAGTCCACTGAGCATACTCGAACCTGCAGTCGTTAGAGTTCAATCTCGCTACAGAATGGATGACCTTGTCGCACTAAGTCAAAGTTGTAGTCAGTCGGTATATGTCAGATTAAACTGACATGATATTATACTTATTCACTTCCTCTGTTCGCTAGTTTCTACTTAAAACAACGGTTTGCCATTGCAAAGATGAATATCATCTCCCTCCTATTTATATAGGCTTGCGACTGGCACTACCAAAGCACGGGCAGTGGCGGAGTTTACCTTCCATTGTTATACTTTCAACGCCGTATTTTTTCTTCAATATTATTGTAAAAAGTACAGGTGCAAAATTTCAAATGTAGACAAATATAGGCCTAGTTGCATAACACCTTAAGCTCAACATACGAAGTCTACATTTAAATTTAATGGTCAACGAAACTGTAAGTAAATTCGTTGCAAATAGTATATACTCCTTTGTAGAAGTCTATTAACACATTGCTTTAGTGAGAGAGCAGTGTTCTCGTCCTAATAAACGAACAAGAGAGCTTTGATCCACGTATGTCAACATTTGCGCCTACCTTAAACAGGTAACCTACTGTAGCTGTGTGTGCTTCCCAATCAGATATTCGATGACTGTATTGTGCTGTGTGTGTAAGCGGAAAAACAGTCTATTGATTTTCGTGCATGGCCGAGCAAAGCAGGTCAATCGTTCGATATTTTTGACTCATAGATGATAGCGAGAGAGAGAGAGAGAGAGAGAGAGAGAGAGAGAGAGAGAGAGAGAGAGAGAGAGAGAGAGAGAGAGAGAGAGAGAGAGAGAGAGAGTAGGAGGAGGTTGAGAAGCAACAGCGAGCAGCTGAAATCGATGAAGCGAAGAGGCGTTCATATCCGTTTCACCAAACAAGGC
>JACEVL010000066.1:297500-350316 GCA_020284085.1 Aporrectodea caliginosa
GTCGTGCAAACAAGACGCGGTATTTTTCTGACTACCCGCTTATCGCCCAAAGACTTGTCATACGACGTTACATAAGGACTTTCCAGTCTGTAACAATATGATAGGTCCTTTGGGAAGTATGAAACATGAATGCTGCATTCCAAAGATGTCGTAACTAGGAGACCTTGTATGTGTTTGTTCGTCCGTAGACTTATTCGTGTGTACCTTCGAGGGAGGAACGTGTGGCTTTTTACACGACCTGACGGGGAACTTCCTTTGGATACGGAATAGAGGAGATACACCAACCGATTACACCGGTCCATCTAGCGGTCAGGGAGGATCCGAATGGTACTACTACGTCGAGTCCAGTGACCCTCGTCTGCCGAACGATCAGGCAAGGTCAGTCAGAGGTCACCTGGATCGCATAGGTCACCATAGACCAAGATTGGAATGTTACAAATCAAAAGCATACAGCTGTATGTGTCTTGGACAAATACGAAGGATAGAATACGAATGAATAAACCAAGGAATGAAAGAATGTATAAATGATTCAATGAACGAACGAATAAATGAAATATGAAGAATCACCAAAAAATGTAATGTAATTAGTAATTTATATAGCGCCGCTCACAGCCGTTGCCATTCAGTAGCACTCAACAAAAACTCAGAATCTGCGAATTGTTTATAAGCTACCACGGTCTACCATTACTAAGCCTGTATTCAATGATAACTACTCCTGTCAAGGTATGTCGTTACACACACAAGGGTTTCCCGGAACTATCGAAGTCATGCAGCTTGTACGAAAGTCGTGCAATTTTCAATTAAATGCTGCGCCCCAGTGCTTTGGGATACTCTTCCACAGGACCTCATATAGGCTCATAACCTTGGTCCCTTTAAGGCACAAATAAAACGCTACAAATGTAAAGCTACATGTAACTGTCCTCGCCGATTTAAATTGTCTGTATGGTTTGTTACTGTTCGCCTTGCACTGCGCTGTTGAGGTACTTTGCATATGATTTTAAATTATCTTTGAAGTTATTATGAAGTTGCATGTTGCGCTGTGGCGAATTAGCCGCATGTAATCTGTTTATGTGAGAGAGTAATCGAGGTTGTAGCGGGACAATTGACCCATTGGATATTGCCCTTTTGACGCCAGCACCTGGAATGGTATAGGTTAAACTGTCATGATTTATTTTTTTATTGGTGATTCAATAAAAGGTTTCTATCTACTACACTCGGACAAATGAATGAATGAACGAATAACGGATTGCAAGTGGGCATAATGATGATGATCATGATGATGATGTTGTCGTTGTTGTTGATGATGATGATGATGATGATGATGATGATGATGATGATGATGATGATGATGATGATGATGATGATGATGATGATGATGATGATGATGATGATGATGATGATGATGATGCTGCTGCTGATGATGCTGATGATGATGCTGATGATGATGATGATGATGATGATGATGATGATGATGATGATGATGATGATGATGATGATGATGATGATGATGATGATGATGATGATGATGATGACTATGACGACGAATATGATGATGATGATGATGTTGTTGCTGATGATTATCATCATGATGAAGAATATGATGATGAATCGTTGTCATCACGTCATGATGATGACGATGGTCAGATCGATTACATTGACTGTTGAAAGGTTTACCACTCCTGATCTGAACTTCATCGGAGACGTCTGCGTTCAGTTCTACTACAACGCCTACGGTCATGGAGTGGGTCAGCTGGTCCTCTATACCCAGGTGGGATCCAGCTACTCGAACCACATCGACTGGTGGCGTCTCAGAGGAGACCAGGGTCCCGGATGGAAGTTCCAGTGGTACGAACTGCGTATCAGCGACGCCGCCACTCGAGTAGGTAGAAGCGTAACAGACTCTAATGTAGCATTGTCTTAATGTGATAATTATGACCATGAACTCATCATTCTGTTCTTATCCGGTCTGCTATTGACTAATTTGAATCCGATGATAAAATTGTTGGCAAAATGTAGCTTCATTGAGAAACTTTTGAACCAATTTTGGTACTGAAAACTTACCTCTTTCAAATTGCTTATCCACCGTAGGCTGTCTCTCTGTCTTTTACGGACTGATCTTTTGGATGTTGACCTGATTCTGGCTTGGTTTTGGTGTGCCATCGGTTGATGCCTTGTGCATTAGATACCGGCGCAATAGAAGTTGCTAATTACACCACATTACACTACATTATTAGAAATTTACCTTAATTATGGATAGTTTGAACCAATGGAAATGTATTTTCAGTGGATATGGTTTGAACTAGCTACTGCTCACTTTCAGAATTCATGCATGCTCCAAAGCTCAGCTAGTGGTACTTTGCGTCCTAATCAGTCCATCTGCTTCGACCTCAAAATGTACCCCGGTTTTTTACCCAACCACCTACTCTTTGACCAACTGACAACACTTTCAATCTACCCTCTCGGTTTT
Source organism: Aporrectodea caliginosa (assembly GCA_020284085.1). Classification (NCBI taxonomy): domain Eukaryota; kingdom Metazoa; phylum Annelida; class Clitellata; order Crassiclitellata; family Lumbricidae; genus Aporrectodea; species Aporrectodea caliginosa. The sequence goes on from JACEVL010000066.1 coordinate 299,968, forward strand.
TACCCTTAACTGAGAACAATCTGCAGAAGCAACATACACGATTTTGAGCTAAATCGTCTCGATGGCTGAAATGCAAATCTCGGTTTTCTAGAGCGACCTCGACTTTGGTCATTTTCCAATGCATCGATCGGGGAGTGGGTCAACCGGTCCAGCATTATTTAATTCATGATATATTATTTACGATCCTTCCCCAGCGTCTCCCGTTTGAATGGTTGCCATGCCTGTTTAAGGTCCTTTAATGTATGGACAGCGTCATTGCTGTTGCAAATCGTCCAAGTCACGCGAGGTCTTGCTGGGTCTCTTGCCTCGAGTCTTGTTTGCCATTTCTGATTCTGACCTGTGACTTATGAAAATGGCCTTACAGTTCTTAGGCTTTGTAGTCAGTAGTCGCTGAAGTAAGCCCTTAGGAAAACAGAGATAAGATCATTGTATCTCATACATTTTTAACGATGAAGTTGATAAGATGAAGTTGATGACATTGCTCTTTCTGCTGATGACATAGCTCTTTTTGCTGATGATGATATTGTTATTTTTGCTAATGATGATAATGTCATTTTTGAGGCTGCTTATGATTTTTTTGTTGTTGGTGATGATGGTGATGATGACGACGATGATGATGATAATGCTCTTGTTGTTGATGATGAAAATGATGTATATTGATGTTGATGATGGTGGTGACAACGATGAACGTCATGAAAGCCATTGTTTCCTTTTGTCGTTTTTAAAGCTGCCGTCACAGGTCAAGTTTTTTGCAGCCAAACTTTGAACTTTGACCAATATAATCATAAATATAACTAATATTATTATAATTTATCTATTTATGGTGAGTCTAGTCACTCGTAGTTTTAAATTAAATTTAATGTTCAAGTTTTTGTTCCTAATTTCTATGCTGTGCAACGGCCTCATTTGTTCCTAAGCTTATATTATATCAGTGACTCACCCACCGTCACCTGCCACAGGATTCCCTACTAACCATCCCACAGGGTTTCCATTCCAAATTGAAGACTCACCTCTTCAAGAATCCCTATCCTATTCCACCAAGCTTTCTCGTCCTCAACGCAACCTGCCGTATTACCTGCTCTGACTCCTCTCTCTAGTCTCTCTGGCAAACGGACTCGGACCTCCACTGGATATCTATCTCTGGACAACCCCTCTGATACGACGCAGCGCTCGTGAATAAGCTGGTGCCCTGCGCTTAGCTTTAAAGTACTACAGTAGTTCTTTAGAAATTTTTTAATTTACGAGTACGATTAAGTCACTGACTATCGTTGTGTTGGTAAATTCGAGAAGGCATCTGTGAGATTTTCAATCGATAAGTAGCCTACACAATTTTTTCCCAGTAAAGCTGCGCATCGCAACAGCCATCCTGGTATAATAAAATACAGCCCGTGTAAAAACAAAGTTTTTTACTATATCCATCTAGTATCCTATAATGCGTCTTATGAAGCAGTTACCTCTACAAATATATAGTCCGCGTTCATTTTACAACATAGCGTCCGTTTAATGATGCAGCGCGCCCGTTTCTGTTGCAGCCAATGGCAACGCTGGCCAATGGCAACGCTGCGTGTCGGAAAAGGGAATTCCCCGATTCGAAAAGTTGAGTCCCCGATTCTATAAGCTAGCCTTTTTGGGGAGCTGAAATTTTGATAGAATGAAGTGTGTGCGAGGGCGAGTCTGTCTGCCAAGTTTCACGACGATTGAATGATTGTAAGTGATCGAACTAGTCGTCGCAAGATTTGACTTTTTAGCTGTGGCTCAAGCAAGCAAGCAATCAAAGCAAGCAAACAAACATTCAAGCAAGCAAGATTCCCGCAAGTTAAACTAGATGGATAAAAAGAGATTACCACCTGTTGTAAGAAAACACTTGCTGTTTGTGTGACTGTAGATTGCTTGGAATGGGATACGTGGCTTGAATTGGTTAGGAGACATTGGTGTCGATACAATTCGAATCTTCACCGGAAAGTGTGTATCAGATGGTACGTAGGCCTTTCTTCGATTTTCTTTCTTATGTCAATAATCCAGCTCATCTGCAGTCCATGCGACGCCAGGGAGCTATATATAGCAGCAGAAAAACAAGCTGGTTTTTTATTAGTAGAACCAGTGAGCAGCATTTAAGCTGTACGTAAACTTATTTGAGCCTCTTAAGAAATCACGCATTCACTTCTATATTCAGGACAGGATCTTATGAGATGGTCAGAAAAGTTGAAACGAGCTCCAGCAAGTTGGAACTCTGCTTCGAAGGAATGAATTTGGATGTGATGCTGACACTCAGTGAAAGCAAACCATTCGCCGATTTTTATGTGATTGCCTTTATATTCTCCCTTGATTGTTAACCGTAATCTGGAATCATTGGGAAGTAAGAAAATTGCTTGAGCTTCATGGATTGGAAGAACGTCTAAACAAGTGGGTTAAACCTAGCGTCAGTGTTTGCAACTGCCTTAGTACAAGGTTAACGAGAGTTTAACCAATCAACCACCTGAGGAAGTAGATAATGACGATGATGTAATGCAATGCAAATCTTCGAAATTTGAAATAATTTCTCAGGGCCACACAATAGCCACGCCAGAGAGACAGCATAGCAGACATTGTGCAGTCACTACTGTTGAGATAATCAATGAAGACTGCTGTAAATAGTTTCATAAACTGACGCTACGCGTACCCAGCGTGTAAACACGTCCAAAACAAGAGATGATACAATTGTTTTCATTTCGACGATTCCTCCTTTGCCGCAGTATAGGGATTGCCGAGGTGTCAGATCACTAAATTTGGTGACTTAACTGCAGAAGGTTCAGAAGAGTCTTTCCTGCTTCTAAACGAGGAGGAGCCCACTAAAAATTATGAAAAAAATTCTTCCGTTTTAAAAGAAGCCTTCCGAACAGTATAAGTTGCATACAAAATACGCATCCAGGGTGATAACTAAAGCGAGTGACGTCAACTATGAGCATGGACGCGTGGAGCGTGAGAGTGTTCTATCTATAGAATAGAAATTCATGTCAAGCTGTTGCATTTGCCGAAGGGTGTGACTACGCATAGCACACACATTGAGCGACTTTGACTGGCGTATCAGCCGATCGTCAATAAAAATTTAAAAACAATGACTGAACGCCTATTCACACGAGCACCTGGTTGCAATGACGTTTCAGGGAAAAGAGGCGCGCTTACTAGAAACGTTTATGAATGAGCCAGAGTCGGAAGTTACTGGAAAATATGGACGACGTACTTGACAGTTTGGCTTCACCTTGACTTAGATGCATCGTGACAGCCTCATCAAAACATGCATTATTCATCTCTATTGTTGTATTCATCTCTATTGTTCTAGCTATGACTAACTCATTGCTGCATTTATTAATTAAATTGATGCCTTATTCAGTCAACATTGGATGGGGATTAAGCTTAGTTTGTTGCAATGGGTTGTACGTGTCTGCGTGGGCACTCTTCTACTTTTCTGTGCATTGTTTTTTAATGAACAATGTTTACTGATGATATTTCTTTTTTAATGGTATTCAACATCATTTTGGCTAGGCCAGAGAGCGAGACTGATTATTGTACTGGTGCTATATAATCTATCTTCGTAGATAACTAAGTATTGATACATGTCTGTTTCTTCGTTTGATGGCAGTGTCGTTGCCGTGGTCTTGTGACTTTGAGACGGACGATCTGTGTGGAATGAGACAACGCAACGACGATGACTTCGAATGGTTTCGTTGGTCAGGGACGACCCCCACTGCAGGCACTGGACCCCCATCCGCCCAGTCAGGCACCTACTACGTCTACATTGAGACCAGCGAAACACTCGCACCAGGAACCTATGCAGCGTAAGAAACACACACCAAGACAGACACCGATCGACAGATCGATAGACCGACTTTCATTTATTATCGATCTATATAAAAAGCACATACTTTCCAAATGACTTATTAGAAGAACTTGATTTGGAATTTACTTAAACTACGGCAGACATATAATTAGGCTATTAGACTTGTGTTGCATTAAGACCGTTTATTCAATAATATATTAAAATTGTGGACGCCACTAACTTATCAGACTTATTTACTGACATCTACTTAAATGTGCCGATGAACGGATACATATTTACATGAAGACCCATATTAGAATTTAAAAAACATTTGTGGAAGAAATAATCCATTCTACGCGAGTTTCTAGTTTTAAGTAATTGTTTGGATTGTTGATTTGTCTGAAGTTTGGAATCTCCAGTCGTCTTGTACAACGGTGATGCATGTGTCATGTTTTGGTACAACATGAATGGTAGTAGCATCGGCAGTTTATCACTGTACACACTGAACCGGGGTCAAGGTTCACCCTGGAGGTCATGGACAGGTAGCTCAGGGTCACAGAACTGGATAGAGGCACGAGTGACCCTACAGCTGTTCAACAACAACGATCGGGTAATTAACCAAACAACAATAGCAATAGCAGTCATTGCATTAGTAATATCATCATCGACAATAACAATAGATGCGATTTCCGCACCTGCCTGATCTCAAATGGGGATCGATCTGAATATTCACCAACAGTTCAAGAAAAAATGCACTACATTGACGTGTTTCCACAGAATTTTACCTATTAAAATTTTACCGCCGGTTGAGGGCAGAAGACATAAGTTTTTACAGCAACATCAAACATATTTTGCACACTACTTACTCTAACATACTGGCAACTTTTCATCACTATTAGAAAACGTTTGCTCAAAAAATATTTCTATCACTCCACCCTAATATATAATTATAGGCTACGTTGTTGTCTTAGGTTGGATTCTTTGGCTCTCGAGGCAACGACATCTTCGGTGACATCGCAGTAGACAACATCCGTATCTTTGCGTCCAGATGTCCAGGTCCGTATTGTATAACCTTCATATAACTCACCTTAATCGACCGTACAAATACCCTTTAACCTATCTTACCATTCTATTATCTTAACTTAAATAATACCTTACCTTAGTTTGTTTTATCTTCCTTTACCATAGATTACCTTGCCTGCCTGGTATTACCTTTGACCTTGCCTCAATTAACCAAACATTTCCTGATCTTTAAGTTTAACTTTACATTAGCCAATAACCATTTATGTGTTTGCAGATGACGTCACTACAGCGACCTCCTCCAGTTCAACAATGACTACAGCAACTACTACAACGCAACAAACAACAACACCACCAACGACGACACCAACAACAGTAGCACCAACAACACAACCAACAACACAAACAACACAACTAACGACACACCCAACAACACTGACAACGATACAACCAACAACACAACCAACAACACAACCAACAACACATACAACAACAACAGCGCAAACAACAACAACGCCAACAACAATAACAACAAGTCCAACTACTGCTACTACTACTAATCAGCCAACAACAGCATCATCATCATCGACCACATCAACTACTACATCATTGCCACCTTTTAACAACGGAACTCACGGTCAGCAGAGTTTCTATGCTTTCAAATCATCTAAATGTGAATGAGTTCAACATCTCACTCGTAGACTCTTATGACATCATATATTAAGCGAATTTATATTGGCTCTGTATGTATGTATATTAGGGTGTCCCAGAAAAACCGAAGTACTCAAATTTCGATGGCCAACCTTTACAATGTTTCTCTTGGCTATTCTGATAAAAAATGCAAAGTTACAGCAAGATTGAAGATCATTTAGACGTGGCTCAAGGCCTTTTCAAATTTCGTATACCCCCATGCAATTATAGTCTATGTGGAAATTTTACCATCATATCGGTTTTCAATGCATAACTTTCAAACGGGAAGAGATATTCAAAATTCCTTTGGTGAGGTTTCCTGGAAATGTTTGCTCACAACATAGGTTTTGTCTCATAAGGTTACTCTTGCATGACGCCATGTGACATGACGTCAAACTTTGACGTCACAGTTGACATTGCGTTGGATCAATGGTTCCTCTTAACGTGTCGTTCTTAAAAGGTTTATTTTTAGGTATCGAGCTATGGTTTTGGGAAAGAAGGATTTGCATAAAATATTCTTGAAACCCCATAGCAGTTTCTTCTTCCAGAACATGTCACATAACGTCACTCAACTTTTGAAGTAACCTCTCCTATCTCCAAAGCCAGAAGTCTTGGAAAGGAGATCTCGATGTCTACCGACTAGGGTTATCGACTACATGGAATTTGATAATAATATTATATTTCACAGACCACGTGACCTCACTCACCGTGACGTTCCCAGGGACCTTATATATATTCATAGCCACCCACAAATCTTAGAAAGGTGATCTTGGTGTCAACTGTAAGATTTTTGGCTACAAGAAATCCTGAAAACATATCCCTACCACTCTTCGGTAATATACATTCCATGATCTATATTATCAGTAACACGTTGATTGGTTTGTAACAGTTCACACGACCTTGGAAAGTCGTAGACAGTTTCCTGAAACAATTTTCTGTGAATCACAACGTACAATAACAAATCTCATGATTAGGAAAGTGCTTTGATGCATTCACTGAAGATAAACCACAATCACAATTCTATTGATTGCAATTCCCGAGAAACGAAGGGCAACCACGCCGGGTCGTCAAGTGACCTTGAAGCTCAGATGTAGTGTAATTAGTAACTTATATAGCGCCGTTCTCAGCAGTGACTATTCAGTAGTGCTCCCAGTACGAGCACCCCGAGAGAAGAAATAGGTTTTGAAGAAAGAGAGAAGTAGGAATAGATCTAGAAGGAATGGAAACGCGTAAAGATGGGGGAGGGAATTTCAACGGCAGGCCCTATGATGATAAGTGACCTGGGTTGCGCCAAAGTGGTCCTAGTTCGCGGGACAAAGAGATCATGCTGGTCCAAAGAGAGGAAAGGTTGGATAGAAGTTGCTGAATGAGGAAAGCGATCGTAACCTATAATGTTGAGCGTACACTTTTTTCGCGGCCCTTAAAATCATAAAAATTATTAGACATCAAGAAAACTATTCTAGCACTTGTAGTTTCGGAGAATCAAAGGTTAGGCCTAAACATTGCAGGTCAATGGACCCTGAACTAGAGTCGTGCACTCAGTATATGATGTTCATCATGACTCTGTTGAGTATACTTCTCTGGAATCCAAGACTCTGAAAAACATCATATACGCCTGGATTTTTTTTACATAACTTGTAGTTCCAGTGAGGCCAAAGATTACCCATAACAGGTCGAGTGACCTTGAACTAGAAAGTCATGCGATGGTCATACGACGGTCATACCAGGTTGTTTATAACTCTATTTTATTTCCTTGAGCCCAGTGGGCCTATCTTGGACTGACACCTTCTTTTTAGCCTTCACCGAAAACGAAATATTATGACAATAGATGTCAAATGACCTTGAAAATGAAGATCATCCGATTGTCCTACAATGTTAGAAATAGCATATTTGACTTCTCCTCGGAAAACTTTGTCATAGACACAAAAATCACTCCTCGATTGCTTTTAGTTCCTGAGATACTCTGGGATAAAATTTCTCAATGGTAAATTAATGTGTATGGCTCAGCTATACAATGCTTAACTTAGAGTCGTTTGAGCCACGCCTAAATGTTAATCTAATGAGCTATAACTTCGTACAATAAAATAACTAGTCCTATAGAAACTTTCTAGAGGTTGGCCATCAAGATATATAAACTTTTGAAAAGTTTCTGTCGTTTTGGGACACCCTAATGTATATATGTATGTATGTATGTTTGGTTAGATGCATGTATGTTTGCATGGTTGGATGTATGTAGGTGTGTATGTATGACGTTTGTACGTATGTTTATATGAATGCGTACTCCTCCTCCTCCTCCGAATGATGCTTTGGAGTGGCACCACCTGATAACGGGATTCGCGGAATTGTTGTTAGGTAGATAGTTTCTGCTTAACGACGCTGTGCGATGGAGAATGTGATTAGAGTTACCCACCTCCTTCATCCAGGCTTCGGACTGGCACCACCCTCGTATTAGTGGCAGCGATATTGTGGGTTATTTAAAGGCGCTATATTTAGTGTTTCGATCCATACATACATAATACGGCATTAACCGTAATTAACTAATAGCAATTAATTATGTAACGAAGTTTAGCATGATCTATCTTGGACAGTAGTACGTTTGAGCGTCCACGTGTTGCTGCCTATGTCATTGTGTTGGGTCGGTTGCTCCTCTAAGGATCATTCTCCCTCTTGAAGTGGCGCTATATAAATTTTGATTGATTGACAGATTGATTGATTGATTGATTGATTGATGTGATTGATTGATTGATTGAGTGAAATTGATGTGATTTTACGATTGATTGCTTAGATGAGAATCCTGTATAATAGTGTATATTGTAAATACTTATGCTAAAACGCATGTTGCAGTGAGTAATTTGATTGATTGATTGATTGATTGATTGATTGATTGATTGATTGATTGATTGATTGATTGATTGATTGATTGATTGATTGATTGATTGATTGATTGATTGATTGATTGATTGATTGATTGATTGATTGATTGATTGATTGATTGATTGATTGATTGATTGATTGATTGATTGATTGATTGATTGATTGATTGATTGATTGATTGATTGATTGATTGATTGATTGATTGATTGATTGATTGATTGATTGATTGATTGATTGATTGATTGATTGATTGATTGATTGATTGATTGATTGATTGATTGATTGATTGATTGATTGATTGATTGATTGATTGATTGATTGATTGATTGATTGATTGATTGATTGATTGATTGATCGATGACTGGGTCGGTTGATTGATGCGAGAAATCTTTCTTTCAGTGAGTCTTCCGTGGGGTTGTGACTTCGAGATAAACGAATGTGGAATGGAGCAGATGAATTACGTCAACACTTTCTTCACTCGTTGGTCGGGACCCAGTTCCCCCACCGGTTTGACTGGCCCCACTTCAGCTCAGCAGGGACTCTACTACATGTTCATCAACTCAACGAGTCCAAGGAAGCAGGGAGACAATGCTCTGTAGGTTAACAAACTGCTCTTCCACCAGACCTCTGTCTGTCTGTCTGTCTGTCTGTCTGTCTGTCTGTCCTCTCTCTGTGTGTCTGTCTCTGCACTGTCTCTGTCTTCTGGATGTCTGTCTCTGATTATGGCTCTGGTCTCTTCTCTGTCTCTGTCTCTGTCTCTCTCTCTCTCTCTGTCTCGCTCTCTCTCTCTCTCTCTCTCTCTCACTCTTAGCGCACGGATATCTTCTCGATGTTGTTCTGATTACAAATTGGTTTTAGTGTGCCATCGGTTGACGCCTCCTTGTGCATTAGACATCGGCGTAATAAAATTTACTAATTACAATTACTTTTATTCCTTTTCCTTCTCTTTGACCTTCTTATCTTCCTTTATTTGTTACTATCACTATCTTCATTTCTTCTTTTCCTCTATTTTCTTTATTCCTTAGCCTACATTCTAACTCTGTCTTTCCTTCCTTCATTTCTTTCCTCCTTTCTACTTTCCTTTCGTCCTATCTTCCTATCTTCCTGATTCTGATTAGGGCTCACAGAACAATTAATTTTAACAAAGACTACGTTTATCAGCCAATTATGGCTAAGACAGTGTTATTGGCCATGGCTGTAATAGTTATCACGATCATCATCAATTTTCTAATTATAATCATATAAAACTCACCATAACAGCTCCTCTGTTATTCTTGCCTCTCGGGTCTCCCCATAACCGGGTCACACTCTTCACACTGTATATCTTGACAAACCCTCTAACTTGACGCAGCGTTTATGAATAAGCTTTAGCCATACGCTTAACTTATAAGTAGCGCGTTGGCTAGATGTTACAATAACGACTTCTAATTTGCAGTTTGGAGACGTGGTACATATTGTACAGCGGTTGGACCTGCGTTCGGTTCTGGTACAGCATGTATGGAGCAGACACGGGTCGTCTGATCCTCTACACGAGTCTTCCTGGAAGGGATTATCCGGTGAAGATCTGGTCAGGGGACAAAGGACCGCAATGGTTCTTAGTAGAAGAAACAGTCAACATCACCCGAGACAGGGTGGGTGGATTTCCTACGGAAAAAACTAAATATTACTCATCGGTTCTTGTTTAGGTCTAATGTGACATGAGTACGATCTAGTTTGAACTGATCTATGCGAATATAATTATCATGTTTTATTCTATTCTAATATTTCTACTCTATTCTGTTATATTCCAAACTAATCTAATATATTATAATTTATTCTCTAATATATTGAGCAATCCAGGTTAATTTTCAGTGGTTCTTACGCGGATTTCATATTTTCTTAACCACGTCAGAAGTCTTTTATGTTATGTATGCTCTGTTAGCCTATTCTGTTGCATTCTATTCTCTTCCACTCCATTCTGTTCTATTCTACAGCGTCGTTAAAATGCTGTAGAACTTGCCCAGCCGGCCAGCCCTGACCGCGTCAAGCGAGAATATTAACTCATGTTCCTAAAGCCGTTGCACATACTAATTCCATCTGAGCCCACAGTCATATTACCGTGGGCTAAAGTATCTAATAATAATGATTTGATATAATATTATGATCATTATTATTAATGATTAATAATTAGCGGCTTTGCATTCCTCCGCAGTAAATGAGAAGTCGTACCAAGAAGCACTCACAACGGTTCCTGGTATCTCCCTGACGAACATTAATAATCGTGTAAACCTGTCTGACATTTTGTAACTTTTTGAAGCTTCTGACAGATTTCGAGATGATACTTTTCATTGGTTGATATACTTGATAGCTTGGGATCATAGCTGAAGTGGGTCGAGGACCACTTGGACAAATAGCTGTTGACAACTTACGCATAACTGCCAGAGCATGCAACGATACAGGTAAACCCTCTCATACCTAATAAAAGCCACTGATAATTATTAGGTGCCGAGAAACTGCTATGTGGTACCGGAACTGTATGGCGGAATGGGTAAAAAAAGGTTAAACCACTGATAATTATCAATATACTGACACAGGCCTATTACTATTTGTTTAAATTTTAAATAGTGTAGAAATAGTCGATTTGGTTAAAATAGAGAAATTAATTGGAATAAAAATAAGTGAAATTAAGTGAGTGACTGATGCTTAGTAGGCCTATAGGGTTTCTTGCACAGAAAAAGGTTGGGAAACACCGTTTTATAGTAATCGTGATGGTAAACTCCTAACTTCTAGAGCGCCATTCGACTACAATTAGGCTTGATGTGCGCTCGTATATAGACCTTATTATGCCATCCCTGTACAGAGGCTTTTTCTTCTTTTAAGGTGTTGACCCGCCCTTGACCTTACCAAGACCTACAACGACTTCACCGGTGACAATAGGAGCGGTGGTGTCGACTTTGAAGATTGTCGTTCCTTCAAGTACGACTGTGTTTTGTTATCATTAGGAGAAACGTCTGCCATTATACAAACCGTATTTCCTTGTATTTAAGTGCTCTGAGTTATTGTATCTTGGCTCCGTTGGCTTCTGCCAGTTTGAAGGCTACTTACTTAGTTACACGACGACCTATCCAACTTCTAACAGAATCCATCATAATTATATAAGTGGCAGATTTCCAGCCAGTCTTATGCATGATTGTCTATCTCCCTGTGTGTATGAATGCATCTAAACATGGCTATGTCAAGCGTAATAGTATCAACGGTGATGATGACGACGACGACGACGATGACGATGATGATAAATAAAGCGCTTCTGTGAGACTCTTAAGTGGCGCTTCTCTGAGACTCTAAAGTGGCGCTGTATAAGATGTATTTGAAAATTATGCATTGGGCATTGTTTAGATCCACTTACTGACATAGATTAACGAAGACTATGATGATAACGATTCGTTGCATGAAAATTACGAGAAATGGCTTCCAGTTTAGTATATTTGATAATGTATGCGTGTTTGGACATTGTTTAGATTCACTTTCTGACATAATATTAAAACGACTGAGTTTAGGTTGCCAATACCTTTTGCACACATCCATGACACGCGTTCACCAAAGCCACGCAATAGCTCACCCCCACATTTTAAAACTTGGTTCTGTCGATTGAGATTAGATTTACAAATGTCTGTACATGATGAATATATTGGATGAATTTATTTGAATATCCATCAGGAACGAAATTGAGGTAAAAAGTAAGATATTGATTTCTTTCTTTTATTCAGCATCGGCGCCAGAAAATTTTCAGTGTGAGTTGTTGTCTTGATTTTCTGTTCAGTATAATCAAATAAATGATAAAAGATGCGCAGATACAGACATACAGAGAGACAGACAGACAGAGAAGACAGACATACAGAGAGACAGACAGACAGAGAGACAGTATCCACCCAGAGAGACAGACAGAGAGACAGACAGAGAGACAGACAGAGAGACAGACAGAGAGGCAGATATACAAAGAGGCAGACAGACAGAAGGAGATACGGACGGATAGACAGATATTGACCAATACTTGAGGATGTCATTGCTTTGACTGATAATGATGATGATTATCATGAACATGATGATAATGATGCTCATGATGATGTTGGTTCTGTCGATGAGAGTTGATTTAAAATTTCTGAACATGATAATAATAATAATAATAATAATAATAATAATAATAATAATAATAATAATAATAATAATAATAATAATAATAAAAATAATAATAATAATAATAATGATAATGATAATGATAATAAATAATGATAATGATAATGATAATGATAATGGTAATGCAGTAATGGTAATGGTAATGGTAATTGTAATAGTAATAGTAATAGTAATAATAATAATACAAAAATAATAATAATAATAATAATAATAATAATAATAATAATAATAATAATAATAATAATAATAATAATAATAATAATAATAATAATAATAATAATAATAATAATAATAATAATAATAATAATAATAATAATAATAATAATAATAATAATAATAATAATAATAATAATAATAATAATAATAATAATAATAATAATAATAATAATAATAATAATAATAATAATAATAATAATAATAATAATAATAATAATAATAATAATAAACATTATTATTATAGATCCAATCGTAAGTTGCGATATGGAGTCCGATGGTTCGTCGAACACGAGATGTCGTTTACGTCAGGACAAGAGCGACGATTTGGATTGGACAGTTCAGGCGGGTGAGACTCCCTCTGGTCACCTGTCGACGAGGGTCATCAGTGGCCGCAATTACCCGGTCACAGGGCCAAATGAGGCCAAGGAAGGACGGTTCTATCTGTTCACAGAGGCCAGTGGAACTACGAATGGACAAGTAGCCAGGTGATTATTACCAGTTTCAATCAGTCTCTATGTACTAATTAATTAGTTAATTAAAGTTTTCTTTGTAATCGTAATCTCGAGATTTCTACAGCGCCTAAAAAAGCGATTTCGGGGAACCAGCTTATTCGCAGGCGTTTAGTCAAAGCATAATCGATAGGTGGAGGGGTAAAATCGGTTACAGGTCAAGATACAAAGGGGTCAGGCAGCAGACAGTCAAATGACTAAGGTGGATGGTGTTTAGAATTGGGGTCGGCGAGGGAAGTTAGAGGAAGAGGAGGAATCAGGAGAGGTTTTACCATCAGCCAGGATATTAGATGGTAGAAGGGGCGCTCATCTTCTTTTCGCAGCCTTCAGCCGACCCTGGATGAAACTCAAGGTCACGGATACGGGGTCAGGTCATGGACACGGAGTCAGGTCATGGATACGGTGTTAGGTCATCGCAGGACTAGTCTTGTCGTTTGCTTCTCAGCATATAACGTCGCTTCGTGCATATATATATATATTCGAGTTCTTATAGTGAGATGGACACTGCGTCTGACTATTGCAGATTGATCGCTGAAGGAGATGATTTCCGTCGTTCTCCCGATCGTCGATGTCTTCACTTCTACTTCTGTATGAACGGATTCCACACTGGTACGTTGCGAGTCTACGCCAGGTTCAACTTCGATTCCAATCGACTGACTCAGTGGGAAACAACTGGAGACAAACTGAACGGATGGAAGAGCGTCGCAGTCGACTTCAACATGACTGACGTCACTGAGGTGTCATCTCCATTCATTATGCATTCGTTCGGCGAATTATTCATTCATTCGTTCGTTCATTCATTCAGTTCATTATTCACTCATTCGTTTGCTTCATTCGAATGATCCTTCGTTCGTCATCGCAATTTAACCATTCATACATTCATTTGTTCATTCAGCTATCCAACCCATGCATTCATTCATTCATCATTCTTTCCACGCATCCATCCATCCATCCATCCATGCATCCATACATCCATCCATGCATCCAACCGTCCCAGCCATCATTCGTTCAGTTCATTATTCCATCCCATCCATACATTTATCCATCCATCCATCCTTCCATCCATCTATCTATGCATCCATTCATTAATCCATCCATCCTTCCATCCATTTCTGTTTGGTTTTGGAGTGCCATCGATTGATGCCTTCTGCATTAGATTTCGGTGCTATAGAAGTTACTGGTTACCATAGCAACTTGACAGCGGCCGTTCAATTCCTGTACACTTTACATTAACATAGCCAACTCAGTTATAAAGAGTGCACTGACCGTACATTGTCGGTGAGAAGATGAGACGGCGATGGAGAGGACGGGCCACCCGCCCTCATAAGCCGAGGCTAAGAAAATGAAATCACTAACACTTCATACCCGTGGCTGCCTCTCAGGGCTTTCTAGCACTTGAGCGACTGCTCTTCTTCTAAACTTAACATTGCACATTTTTACATTGAGTTCTTTGTAAAATGCGATGCTGTGTTGTTGTTCATTGTAGATTGGAATCGAAGCCATCATGACCGGTCAATTCAGTGGAGATACATCTATTGATAACCTGACGATGACCAACGGTCAATGCCAAGGTCAGTCCATGTCCAGTATCTTAACTGGATGCCACTCAAAGGAACTCAACCCTATAGGCACATCTTCACTCTTAGCGGAATTGCCTGGAAATCCGGGTTTGCCTTTAAGAGTCTAATCTAATCTAATCGAATCTTTTGGTTTCCCCGAATCATCGGTTTCTGACCGAACTTCTTCGTATGATTACGACTTTTGAAGTTTTGAACCACGACGATGGTTTCACCTGGACGATCATTCATTCACGTGCTTTATGGTTATGATAATAAAAAGGCGCTACAAAACTCACTCTATTATATTGTATTGGATTATATTAGATTATCGCTGAGGCTCTAAGACTACTTTCAGCTGGTAATGTAAAGCATCGGTAATTGTATCCATGTAAGTTTGACATTATTTTGACGGATTTCTGTAAGCGTCTAAACTATACATGTACGCTCAGTAATTGCTTTAGTTGCATTAGTAATGAAAGATCATTGCATTTTTAAACTCCTGATAAAATGCGATCGCATTAGTCAGTTGTATGCATAGGCCTAATGGTGTGAATAGTATAACGAATTAACATTAGAAATGAGATATTAACTGCAAGATATGCCTCCTCGTAGGTTATTAGTTAAAGAGGCTGGCTCATTATTCCTACGAATGCACTTCATAAAATGATTGTCGGAAATGCCTAAATAGTTTTCAGATATTCAGTTGCAGATGAGATACCTTATGAGGATATTGTTGTTCTTGTTCTTTGTTCGTCTGTTGCACGAATTCAGTTCCTCCGTCAAGTACGTAGGGTCGGCTTCTTATCGCTTCTCAGCTTCTAGTTGGTTTCTTTATAGACTCAAATGCGGTTTTGGGTTTCCTCAGTTTCAAAGTTTAAGCATCAACCAAATTCCTATTGTTGCTGTCATTGTTCTTTTTCTTGTTCTTGTTGCTCTCATTATTGTTGCTGCTATTGCTGTTGCCAATGCTGTTGCTATTGTTGTTAATGGTGGTGGTTGTGGTGGCGGTGTTGTAAGACAGTTGCAAAGATGAAGAGGTAGAATTCCAGATGGAGGGACCGGCAACTGTGAGTGAAAGCCGGTCAAAGACCAGACGTGTACCAGGAATAACATACTTTCCACCAGAGGGTGATCAAAGAGAGGAGAGAGGCTTTTAACAGAGTTGCAAGGTGTAACCATGGAAGATAAGTAGGATGGCAGATGGTGTGCACGTGCTCTGCACATGAGGAGTGCCAGCTTGAAGCGGACACATTCACAGACAGGAAGCCAGTGTAGAGAACGAAGAGCAGAAGTGATATGGTCTCCGTACGAGAGTCCAAGACACAGGTTTGCAGTCTAATTCTGGTTGGAGCTAAGAAGCAGAGTACATTCAGGATGACCATAGAGAACAGAGTTGAAGCAGTTTTGCATGTATGTACGTACGTGCGTATATATACGTATGCATGCATTTATGTATGTATATATATATATATGCATGCATACATACATACCTGCATACATACATACCTGCATACACACATACCTGCATACATACATACACAAATAGGCCTACATACATAAATACATGCATGATACATGCATACATATCATTTCACATTGCACACTTTATGTACAGCCAGTGTTGCTGTAAATTACATCACGCATTTCATAATCGCCTCATTCGCCTGAATGCTTAAGTTCAGATTCTCCTCCACTTGTTCACTGAGCGCTGTCCATCATCTGTCGACGTGTCTGTTCTTCTCACAGACACGATGTGGGCGTGTAGCTTTGAGCTTCCTGATGGGTCAGTGACACTGTGCGCAATGGTCCAAGCCATGGACGATCAGTTCGACTGGACATTGTGGTCAGGGAAGACACCGTCCGATGACACGGGGCCATCAGAGGCCTACAGCCTGCCATACTTCATCTACGCTGAGGCCAGTGACCCACGGGTCATGGGAGACCGTGCAGAGTAAGGCATCACCAACATCATCTACTGCTTCAGCAGCTTCACTATCGTCATCATCTTTGTTATTGACGTTTTATTGTTTCATCATCTTCGATATGAATAGTTATTATTTCAATATTGTTATGATTATTATTGTGATTATGAATATTACTGCTACTACTACTACTACTGCTGCTGCTGCTGCTGCTGCTGCTGCTGCCACTGCTACTGCTACTGCTATAACTACTACTATTATTATTATTATTATTATTATTATTATTATTATTATTATTATTATTATTATTATTATTATTATTATTATTATTATTATTATTATTATTATTATTATTTTGAAGATTTATCTATATTGTCATTGTCGTCGTCATCACCATCGTCTTGCTTTTATCATCATCATTATGCAATCTAATCAAACCCTAAAACAAATCTCCATAGGGTTTTTTTAATAATAAAAATCTTTATTATCGTCATCATCATCATCAACAACGCTAGCACCAACAACGCATTCATCACCCGTTGTACTTATAAGAAAGCTGGTTGTCTTTCACAACAGTTGTCCCTGTCGATGTTGTACACCGACAACTAGAACAACGACATTGTTACATCATAGACTAGGCTAATTGTCTCAAAATCTATTATTTTATTTTAAACGATTGAAATAGTGCATTATATCTATTTGTTTTATTCGAAGGGAATAATCAATGAAATGGTTCGTTTAATGTACGTGTGTTAGGATTCTGGTTCCCAGATTCTACCAGACTGGTACCCTCTGCCTTACGTTCTACTACAGCATGAACGGCTTTAACATAGGTTCGCTCGAAGTCTACACGGTTGCCAATGGCAACAAGAATACGCGCTGGTCACAGTCCGGTAACCGTGGCAACGTCTGGCTCCGTGCCACGGTTACGATCACGGTCCAATCAGAAGACCAGGTCAGAAATAATGGCCATCCTCACTGACTCACTTACTTACTAAATGACTGACTGAATGCATGGATGAATGGATGATTGACTAACTTACTGAGGTAATTACTGAATGAATGGATTCATGAATGATTGACTGACTAAATGATTTACTGAATGTATGTATGATTTCATTAATTGATGCTCTGAGTGAGTCATTTAATAATCTATTGATTTATTGAGTCATTTAATAATCGATTGATCGCTTTCTCGTAGATTGGATTTCGCGCAATACGTGGGGCTGACTTCTCAGGAGATATTGCAGTCGACAGCATCGTCATCACAAACGGAGTCTGCATCAGCAGCTGATGAAAATGATTAGGACAAAATTAATGATGAAGACGCTCTTGGCGATGGTGGCAGCCATGATGATGATGATGATGACGGTGATTGGTTGTCTCGCAGAAGGCTGATCTAGGTTGTCAGGTCGTGAATGAAGAAGGAGAGGGACAAAGGGAAATAAACAGTGAGACGAAAACAAAGACTTAGACATACACACGCACATACATGCGTACGTACTTACATGTACGTATAGATGTACATACATACAAACATGGACACGTACATTGGGACATTGTTGTTATTATTATTATTTTACCTGAGGTAGAAATGATCCCTAGGGAACAAAATTAGGAATAATATTTTTATGGGATGGCTAGTCTTTGGTGATATTATCATTATTATTATTATTATTATTATTATTATTATTATTATTATTATTATTATTATTATTATTATTATTATTATTATTATTATTATTATTATTATTATTATTATTATTATTATTATTATTATTACATTATGCACAGACACATAATACATACCTACATGCATAATACATACACAGAGATACAAGACGCAGAAAACAAACATACAACGGACACAAAGAGTGTGTGTGTGTGTATGTGTGTGAGAGAGACAGAGACAGAGAAAGAGAGAGATAGAGAGAGAAAGACAGAGACAGAGACAGAGATAGAATGAATGAATGAGAGAGACAGAGACAGAGAGACAGACAGAGAGACATACAGGCCCGTCCCTAGGCATACGCTGAATACGCAACCGCGTAGGGCCTCGGCGATTCCGCCGAAGGTTAGGGGCTCCAAAAGCCCATTTATGAAAAATAATAATAATGACATCACACGCCGTATAAGTCTAAATTAAGTGCAAAGTAAAAATGCTTAAATTATTTAAGTTAAATATATGGCTTGTGACTTTCTTATAGGAACAACGATTATAACGTATTCCAAGTCCAATGTGGTGGGGTCCCAAAATAAAACCTGCGTAGGGCCCCAGATATCCTTGGGACGGGCCTGGAGACATAGACAGAGACAGAGAATGAATGAGAGACAGACAGACAGACAGAGAGCCAAACTTGCCAGATTTGCTCTTCGTATGGATTGAAAGCTAAGTCAGATATAAACTGGTTCTAATTCGTTAAACTTTTATGCTAATCTCAGGTCTGACGTCTTCTATGGCTTCATTTTACTTCACAGTGTTTGAACTTGCTCGTGTTACGTCTGCTCAAAAATTCGTGGATGAAGTTAAGTTGCTGGAAATAACATTTATATCTTTTTCTTTTTCGGTTGTAATTCTGAGATATGTAGGTAGCATTTTCGATAGAATTCGCAGATGGAGTCTAACCGATTTGAATGCGTTGATTGTACAGATTTCTGGAGAACATTCTAGGATTTCTGGTGCTATGCTATCGTCTGCCTTCGACAATACGATTACGCCTATGTATACAGTGATTGACTTAATGTTCTGTTCGCATGCTCAACTTATTGTGCTCTAACACTTTGCTCAGCAAACATTTTCAAACTGTCTTTAAGACGCATTTATTTAGGTCAGTGGTTTTCAACCATTTTCTAGTGATAGAACATTACGCAGTGCACTAATTTGGTCAAGGAACCCAGCGCGTTTCGCCCGTCCAATTTTTAAAGAAATAAAATTCAACAATAGGCTTACATTCACGTACGTGATAATATAAATTTTAATTCATGTTAACATTGAATCGTGTACTTTTAACATTGAATCGTGTACGTAGCTAGATTGACTGAAAGCTGTAAATAATAGGCCTAATTCCGCTAATTGCGCATTGATTTGATGGTGAATTAAATTGGCGTGTTTTTTTAGATTTTATACTGAACTGCGGCGGAACCTCTTGCCGATGCACGCGGAACCTATGGGTTCCGGAACCCTTAGGTTCCGCGGAACCCCGGTTGAAACCACTGAGTTAGATAATCATGCCGGCAGCGCCTTTGTTAAAACGCTCCATGTGAAGTGTCTTGTAACATACCGGTACATACATAGACCTACATGCTTTAGGCTGATTTTTGTTTTGTTGATGCTGTTGCTAACATAATTTCATATTATGGTTACTGTTATATCTGATTGCTTTGTGGTTCCCATGGAGAACTCGCGAGTAAATTGTTTAATTGTTACCTATAGTAACATGCTTGACATTTTTGCTTTCAACGGTGCCTTATTATCGTCCAGCAATAAACGTAATATGACGTTTAATCAGAAACGTTGTTTAAAATGTCTTTTGTTAGACAATTGAAACAAACGAAGTTACTTTAGATCAATTAAATTGGTTTTCTTTTTTGTTTTCTTTCTAGATATTGCACAATTAAGCCATCGTTAAACCATTTTCTGTGTTTTGAAATTGTATTGTATTGTATTGTATATTCGTTTAATAAATAGGCCAGAAAGTATAGCCTAGCAGTCATGACGCAGTACTTAATAGGCTAATGGATCGAGATGTTAACTGTTCGTCTTTTCGCAGAAACCTGTTTGTTGCAAAATAATGGATGGATGGATGGATGGATGGATGGATGGAGGGTGGGATTTAAATTTTAAAGATGAATAGGGCTAGAAGTCTGGGAGCATTTCGCATTCCATCTCACCATATAGGCCTACTGCTGTCGTCGTGGTCTGTGTGTAGCTAATTGTGTGTGTGTGGGGGTGGGGGGGTGAATGAAGCCCAGTTCTACGGTCTGCTGTTCCCTGCAATTATACCTCGTTGTCTTCCGATATGAAATGTCCGTTCGGTATTTTGGGACGATAACAATAGGGGCCTATCTGATTTCTCCATGGAAAGTTCATTATGTTTCGTTTCATTAAGATGGTCAACGCTTTCAAGCAGATATGTCTCTGACACTGACTCAGCCTCTTCTGCTCAGTCGGATATGCCACACTTCCTGGAACACTTCGACTCAGAGGTTGACCTCATCACTTCAGGTCACGCATATTGATAAAGCCAAGCCGACTGGGACCTCTGGATAATCTCTGGACGAAAAGGTCGGCCAGAGGTCAAAAGTTTCCCCACACTGGCATTAGCTTACCCCCAACACTACAGGTCCCTGCATTCCTCAAGCACTGTATCAGTTACGTTTCTCTCGTGCATTATGAGTCTGCACCTGAAGATTTTGTATTCAGTTAAAAGTATGTTAGAACTGAGCGTGTTTCTCGTTCTTTTGGATTACTTATGGAAGAAGATTCTTGTGTCAAGGTCATCCTTAATTTGTTTTCACTTGTGCTTTGTAGGTTAGACTTTACTGTGTAGTTTACATCCATTCTGTTGGATTATCTCTGGAAGAACTGTAAACAACTGTTGGATTATCTGATTATTGAAGAAGCGAAGAGCAGTCCCTTAAGCCAGCCCTGAAGCAGCCATGGGTATGAAGTGTTAACGACTTCATTTATTAACATGGATAACAAGAATAAGCGTAAGCTGCAGTAAACTCTAAGTGCCCTATAGACCGTGAAGCCTGCTAAGTCACAAAAGAAGTCGTCTGAACGGTCTGATGAACCCACTGCTCCCTCCTGTAAATACATTCCCTATTCCCCGCATTGATCGAATTATCCAACAGGTTGAGAACTTAATGAGAAAAACATTTTTAACTAGAATACTTTATAATAGTTCATTTCATGTAAACCAAAGTGCGGTCATGTATTGTATTGTATTGTATTTGAACACTTGTTATAGCGCCCCTACCAGATTGCCCATTCAGAGGCGCTCCCGACTACTGCGCGGACGCTGAATCGGAGTTTCACGCCGAAGCGCATGAGCAATTGCGAGTGAAGGACTTGCCCAGGGTCCCTACGCGGCGGCTTTTGAGGTGGATTCGAACCCGCAACCCTCCAGCTGCAAGGCACCGAACATACCCCTATACCACCGCGCCCCAGTATATTGTGTTGTGTTGTATTGTATTGTATTGTACTCCACGTTTTTATTGCGACCGAACCACCCGCAGTAAAGATCCAAGAAATTAATCTCTGATAAACCGACCGACCCGGAATCGAACCCGGGCCGCCGGCGTGACGAGCGGGCTACCAACCCACTCGGCCACTCAGGATCTCTAAGTAGTTAGGTTATGTAGTTGGATAAATAAAGAGTATGCTTACTTACTTGCTTCTGAATGATTGCTGCGTCTGATTGTAAAAGACTAATAAATAGTAAGACTCTGTGCTTTTTTTCTAGAAAAAAGTTCCGAAACTCAGCAAATTCAGAACAAGTATAGAGAAATGTGCTAATATTTCTATTTCATATGCGTCAAGCTTGTATAAACAATTTATCAGATTGACAAAATACATGACGTCATTCGTTGCCCAGCAACCATTTTGCTAGGCAACAAAGGACGTCATGTTTCTGCATAGGCGGAACGATTCTAGGCTATAATAAGCTGGATAAGCTTGATCATAAATGATCAAGCTTATACAATCGTTCCGCCAACGGGAACACAATCGGATAGCAGCTGTCTGAAAACTGTATATATATATGAGAAGCAGAACTAGTCCAACAGATTTTACTTTGGATCGAAACTCGAAACTGAGCGAGATCTAGGTAAAATTTACACATTTCAAATAATCTGTTAGTATTTTAATTTCATTCTTTCTACAGTTAATTCACACAATTCACAGTTCACATAATTTTCTTTCAATGGTAGGCTACCGTACCGTACCGGGTCCGAACAGTTATTGGAATGTTCCGTGGGACGGGTAGAGTCTCATGTCTGAACCCTAAAACATCCTTTAACGACGAGCTGTGCAGATTTTTCATGCTCGTCGTTAGGAGGGTTCATTGGCGGAAGCGGAGTCCCTTGTTTGATCTAGGATGCCTACTGTGATGACGATAGGCGCCCGGTAACGGACTCCCGACAATTGTAAAATAGCAACACATCAGTCCGAATTTTGGTTCTTTATACATACAAGTGCTTCTTCCAAATTTTTTCTCTCTGAAACCTGTCCTTTCAAATATACACAGAACGGAGTTGGAACAAGGGATATAGTTAGCCAACTTAGCTATAATGAGTTCACTGACTGTATACACTGTCGGCGGGAAGACAAGACAGCGAGGGAGAGGACTGGCCATCCGCTCTCATATAACGAGGCTAATAAAAAAATCTCAATAAAACATTGAGAGCACTTAAATGAAATTAACGTATCTAAATAATTTAAAATAATGTTTTATTAAAACTTTTAATGAAATATATTATTTTGTAATAGCTGAAAAAGGTTCAGGAATGGCTGAAAAAAGCACTGTTAAGACTTAATAGGTATTATTAAGACAATGTAATTATGTGAGTTTAGTTTTTAATGACATAATATTATAACACAACTAACTCTCTCGGCCGTGACTGACCCCTCCTGCAAAAATCCTGCGGGCGCCCATGGCTTGGATGTTAGAGTTACAGGACCAAAATTGTAATTGAACATTTATATAGCGCCGATATATATAGGAGGGCAGAGCAAATCAGAGGCGCTCTCTCACTAGCCTACATTATGATGTTAAATTTCATTAAGAACATAATTTTTTAGGTAGCAAACAGCGATCATGTAGTAGAGAGTGACATGGGGAATTTCCCCGCGGGAAAACCGCGGTAAATCTCGCGGTAATGGGGACAACAATTGCGGTAATACCGCGGTAATGGGGACAACAATTGCGGTAATACCGCGGTAATGGGTTTACTCTCGCGGTAATACCGCGGTAATGGGGAATGAGCCGGCAATAAACCCGGGTGATGTTAAGAACTTGAGAACTGATAAGGAGAATTTTTATTTCCTGAAGCCTTCTAGTCAGAAATAGTCAGGACTCGGTTAATGCAAACTGTCGATAAGATAATAACAGACTATTGCAGTCTGCAATACAAATGGATTTGTAGGCTAAAAATGTTTTTTTTAAATTTGAATTGGTGTAAACTTTTTGCGGGGAATGTGATGTCGTCCTGCGGGATGGGGTGGGGATGGGGAGAAAACCTGCGGGGATGGGGCGGGGATGGGGACAAACCCTGCGGGGATGGGGTGGGGATGGGGAAGACTTACTTGTTGCGGGGTGGGGATGGGGACGAGATTGCCTCCCCATGTCACTCTCTATCATGTAGCCTAACTGGAAGATTCACCATGTAGGCTAGTGACAGGTTCGCGCACGCACGCTGGCCCTACAAACAGTTCATCAGTTCATCAGTTCATCAGTTGACAGATGGATCGAGCAAGTTTAGAGTTTCTGAAGCACGTAGAATATAGAATGAAGAAGGACGATAGACGATGTGATCCGCTGCCGATGGCTGACCGTTGTCTCATCGTCCACCTAGTGTTCATCGATGAATGCTAAAACGGCGTCCAAAGTCCCTCGAACCACCTCACCAGAAAGTCCTAGGTCCATATAGGCTACGCGGGACAGGTAGACCTATCAGTCGAACGGTTGACATTCAGTTGCGGCACTACACCAGGGCAAGCCAGGGCAAATGCCCTGGTAAAAAAGCCTTTGCCCTGGTCGTTGCCCTGCCAGAAATTTTACCCTGCCGAGAATTTATTTAAGCATACACCGCCCCTGCACTGGTTGCTTGTATGATTGCCCTGGCTATGCTCTGGTTACATAAAATGTCTGGCGCCGCCACTGCTGACATTCCGCCATTGACAACAGTCAATGATGCCGCTCCAAAGACTCGCACAGCCCTTACTCCTCCGGGTGGAAAATTGCCCGACGAAGACTTCATAAGCATGTCGGTTGGTGTGAGGCTTGACTGTTAGCTGACGCCTACCTGTCTCCCCCTCCAGCTGTAGGTGGACCGTTCCAGCCACGGTGTGAAAACAGAGGCGGCGCCAGACATTTTTTGTAACCAGGGCATAGCCAGGACAGTCATACAAGTAACCAGTGCATGGGCGGTTTATACCCCAAATAAAATTCTCGGCAGGGTAAACATTCTGGCAGGGCAACGACCAGGGCAAAGGCTTTTTTACCAGGGCATTTGCCCTGGCTTGCCCTGGTGTAGTGCCGCCACTGTGTGAAAAATCCTGGTCCACAAAGTCCAGATCTGAATTCGCAACTTGCTTTAATTACTCGCTGTCAAGCAAACCCCTAAAACACATAATTATTAGTTAAAGTTTTGGTTTTAGCTCAACTATTTTTTTCAGTTAAACGTCATCCTTAATTTTAAAAATAAGTTTAACTAAAAGTCATTAACTTTTTTGTTAACTTTTGCCCATCACTTGTTAAGAATAGGGGCCGTCCATAAAGTACGTCACGCTATTTTTGACCATTTTGACCCCCCTGTCACAAACTGTCACAAAACTCGGACCCCCCCCTAAAGTACGTCACACTTTCAACATAGAAATAATAATACTTTCGAAAGCAAGGCTAATACATAAACAAGGCTTCGCAACAGCATTATTACTAGCTCTCCTAGCGAGAGGAATCGTGAAAAACACATTTATGAGATATGCATTTCATGCTATTTTGACATAAAACTAATTAAAATGTTTCAGAAAATTTTTGAAAATTATTTTTAAAGCTATGAAATTCTACTAAAAAATAAAAAATAAATTATAAATAAAATTTAAAAATAAATGTGTGACGTCACACATGGCCTGACCCCCCCCTCTGTCACAAACTATCACACTTTCTTAAACCCCCCCCCCCCCTGGAGCGTGACGTACTTTATGGACGGCCCCATAAGTTGTGAGTGAAGCATATCTTTGACGAAGGCCTGACAGTCAGTAGACCCGATGAGACGGAATGAGTTAGGCTAGTGGAAGGAGGGGACCGAGGTAAAGGCTTAATTTCAAGGTCAGCCAGAATTAGGAAATGGTCAGTAGGCCTAGGCTAGGCCTGATGTTCAGAGCAGTGTGAGAGCTACGAACAAATCTCGTTCAAACGAGCAGCGGTGATGAAGGATCTCACCCGATCAATTCATTGAAAAATGAGGAGGGTCGATGCCAAACACTCGCTATAATAGAAACGTGTACATTTGATTTCATTTAAATTTACAATAATAATTATTACAGAAGTTGGTTTCACTTGTTATCGCTCAGCTGTCGGACGGTTACGAGAGGCAGTGAAGCAGACGACGACGAGATCTGTGCGAGACGTGTTAGACCGAAGAAGGGCTTCTGCTGAGTTCCGGTTTGTTTTCTCTGATCTAGAAAGGAAAAGAATTTCAAAGATTCTCAAAGATCATTACAAACTGTTCCATTACGCGAGTTGTCGGCCGAGTGTATCAATCTACAGCCTTATGGCCGCATCGAAATGTCAACAGGAAGGTTCGTTGGCCGTTTACTTAGCGGTGTTTCTTGCAGTTGGCTGCGATTGCTCCGTTGCCCGTTGTTTTTCAGTTTGACATTAATGTTAAAAGTTTACTAAAGGTGATTTATGATGCTCTTGCTTAGGGCTAGAGGCAGAATAATTATTTGCTTGGTCGGTTGTCAACAATAGTGTTTGTTTCGATGTAGGTTACCGTCGAATAAAAGGCCGTAAGAATAATAAGCTGTTGAAATGCGGGCAGCAGAATGTCTGTAAGGTCGTGTTTTTGAACTGTGCTTGTGAGCGTTTTGGAAAGACTAGGAAGCGATTTGTTTCATGTCACATGAAGTATTCATTGCGTTAAGAAGCATGTGAACTGGGTTTTGTGTTAACTCGGGTGTGGTTGGATAATCGCCTTTAGCAGTGTGATCATCTCGATTTTCTAAATTTACTCACCGGCATTGGTTGAGTGGTTGTAGTTAGTGTTGAGTGTTATTGTTGCTGCCACTAATGTAGTTCATCATTATGGTTTGTTGTTGTGTCTAATTTAATGTAGAAACAAATATGAAGCTAACTTAAGGTTTTGGATGTGGTCATTTTGGACTTGGTAACTATTAATTAAAAAGACACAGGACAGTTGATAATCATAGATAATTGGATATTTTCAGCACATCACTTGTTTTTGTCACAATAAATGTCTTAAGTTTGTAGTTTGTTATGCAAGAGGCAGTGGTTTTTGGCACCCACTTCTTCGTAGACATAAAAATTATTATTGTTGTTATTGCATTTATTAAGCACAGGGCTGTCTAATGACTTAATAAAATATAATAATAATAATAATAATGAATGCATCGATGGCGATTAGCAATAGTGAGTGAAGGACTTGCTCAAGGTCACTTGAGCACTGTGACTGTCTGAGTGTAAGATCGAACCCATACTTTCCACGTCGCAAGATGGAGCCACTGTGCCCCACAGTAACTTGTATATATGTGTGTAGTGTATCTAGACATTTACTGTGTTGCTTTGTAAGTGTGTCACAAAAGTTATAACTGCACCACTGATGTTAAATTCATTTAGAACGAAAGTTAGTTATTAAGCGAACAGTGCTTGGTTGTCAAAAATGACATTTGTTAATGTCAAATTGCAAATACCAATTACAGTGCTAGAGAAACGTGTGACCATCTAGGTGACATGATGTGCACAAGTCCAAGATGGTCAGCTCTGCCTTCGTGAGGTGTGCCTTGCAAAGTCTTCGTTTTTATGAGTCTTCCCTTGCTGGGTGGAAACAGTGGCCTTCCCATATTCCATCTTTCCTTGCCCCTATTTTCCGTAAGCGCTTGAAAAACATTTTTTTTAATGCTGTATTTCTGTCAATAGGTCAAGAGCGCCTCTGATGAGTTCTATGAGAGGCACTATATAAATCTATGGCTACTGTTCTGCAAGCGCTTGCAGTCTATTCAGTTTGAACGAGGTTTCTCCTTGTCGCGTCGGGAGCGCTTCTGATGAGTTCTTCCTATGAAGTCTTGTTTTACAAATGCTCATTTATGTTACGATATGATTACATTACATGGTTGGTCCAGGTCCTGACTCCGCAGATGAATCGGGTATGTGTGTCATTTTCCCCACATTCAGCAGACTCCTGTGCTGTGTAGGCTAAATTTTGCTTAGTTTTCTATCATTTTGCTTGAGGCGTATAATGTTTTAATTCCTAATTTCAGATCCTCAAGCATTTCGAGATGTGCTATAATAATTGGATGTTTTTAGTAGTAAGTGTGTATAATTTTCAGAGGTATTGGTTTTAAAGTTTGACATTTTCGATTGTTTTCTAGCACAATGAGAAAATTGAACGACACAGATTTGGCACGTGGTCCGGAAGAAGTCTTCACAATAATAAGCAAGATTGGTCGTGGGTAAGAATTTAACCAGATATACATCTATCTTACTGATTTGGCAGTATTTGTATGTATATGTAATGTCTGATCATGAATATATTTGTGTATATTTACCTGTTTGTAATAGTCAATATATGACATATCTAGAGGTGCAACTGAGGTTTAGTCTTGGCCATCGGACCGCTGCCATGTTCGGATAAATGTACGGTTTTGTGGGTGTAGAGCAAACATGTAGTGTATGTAATTGTAAAACAGTTAGAAAATTGTATAGTGTACAATCTGTGCATGGAGAAAACAATGTGAAATGTCATTGATAGAACATTCTTTAGCAAACATTGCTCAGGTAACTAGGCGTAATTGCATGCAAATCTATGTCTGTTATGTATATGTGAATTTATATGTATGTATGTGTGCATGTTTGTATGTATATGTATGTCCATAGGTGCTGTTAACTTACCTCCATAGGTGCTGTTAACATTATGTTTCTGGTGGTTGTTTGTAGGTCGTATGGAAGCGTCTTCAAAGCTCTGCACAAAGAGACGGGCAATGTGCTTGCCATTAAGCAGGTCCCGGTCGATACAGACCTCCAGGAAATCATCAAGGAGATTTCCATAATGCAGCAATGCGACAGTCCCTTCATCGTCAAATACTATGGAAGCTATTTCAAAAACTCAGACCTCTGGGTCAGTTATCCACGTCTCTTGTGTCAGAGGCTAATGTCCTGCTATTCACTCTAAACTGAAAACTTTCCTCTTTCTGCAATTTGTGCCGTCACGTACAGCTGTGATGGTTGACAACTTCAAATGCCAAACTTGAGTAGTTAAGGATTTTATAGGGAATAGCAATAAAGACTTGCCAGTATCAGTCAAAGCATGTAGTGTATTTGCATTTGGTGTTATTTGTTTCTATTTCCTGATTTCGGAAACAATCTGACCTGTCCGCCCTTCAACATGTTTTTCAGTTCAGCTTTTAATTAAACTTATTAGCATTTCTGTGTCCGTCAGCATAATGGCTAATTAAAACTGGGGTTGTCATGTAAGATTTTTATCATTGCTAACTAAAATTAGGAATTATTCACATGATTGGGAAGACTGTTACACATGTTGGGTCCAGTGACAGAGAAGGAACAGTTGCCAAACATATTAGAAGACTTGTAACAGATTTTTCCATGAGGATCATAGCTGACATCTGTTCCGGTTATCTGCTACCCAAATGCAGATCTATGTCAGAGATGTAGTCTGGCATAAGATAAAGTTAAATGTAATCAGCTGAACTGTTTGTTGTCTGTAATGAGTAGCGTTGCTCTGATTATTGTTACTTGGGAACAGATTGTGATGGAGTATTGTGGCGGTGGCTCCGTTTCAGACATCATTCGAATACGACGCAAAACTGTGAGCTCTGATTTCTTTTCGTTAATGTGATGTTACTAGTTTGTCATTCTGTAAAATGAGGAATTTCTGTATTTTAATTGTAACCAGAAATGATGTTAAAGTTCATAAATAAAAACAGTTCATCAGCGAGCAAAACGACGATTCTCGGATAACTAGAGAAGTTGCCAGTTGTTGACACTGAGCAAAAAGCATGCATGTATAGCCTGAAGTACAGATTCACATCCAGAGCAATTGCTGACACCGTGACAGGAATGCTTTTCATGCTTTTTGAGAGCCTCTTCAAAGGTACACGAAGAACTTAAAATCTGAATATGGCACCAGAGGCTATAAAGTTGTTTAAAGTTTTTGAAATGGTGACATGAAGGATATGAATATTGCGATGTGTCCTGTGGATTGAGAATTATGGTAGAAAATGCACATGCTTATGTTATAGCAGAACGAACTGGTGCTGTATAAACTGACTGAGGAGGGGTTTGGATGAATGCATGATTGTTTGGTTGACTGATTGATTGACTCTGATTTTAAATGCTTTTGTGAAAGTGGGCATTGTGAATTGATTGATTGAAATGCGTTCTGTTGCAGCTTACCGAAGACACCATAGCAACGGTTATGTTTTATACGCTAAAAGGTCTCGAGTATCTACACGAACGGAGGAAAATTCACAGAGACATCAAAGCCGGCAATATCCTTCTAAATAACGACGGTCACGCCAAACTTGCCGACTTTGGCGTCGCTGGTCAACTAACGGTAAATTATAAAAATAGCGGTAAATTGTCAATTAACAGTCAATATGGTAGCTAGCGATAAATTGGTCAATGTTTGCTGTTATAGCTTGTAGTAAATGTTGCTAATAAGTTTGTGTAAAAGGTAATTGTAACAGGCTTGTTTACATTTTTTGCGTGCTTTATTAAACTTCGCAGAAGCTTGGAAATGAGGTTTGAACGATATGAAATGTATGTATGAATGAAGATGCTTAGCGCCTTTTAAGTACCTAACAAAAGAACTGCACACATGGCTATCTGTCTCATGTAAACAAGTGCATTTTAAGACAGTTTGAGAATGTTTGCTGCACATGTGGGGCCATTGTGGGCCAGATGCAACAGAACGTAAATGTAATGGAAGACTGTTCCATGAAGAAGATGGTCCAATGCATGAGAAGGCATGATGAGCTCGAGGGGAAGCTTGGCACCTGCATATCTCCACAGCTAGCAGAGCGCAGAGATCGCCGACCAGGTTGACTGGAAACTAGAACAGAGAGATCCCTGATAGCCTTGCTATTTTGATCCTATGAGATTTGTGTATATGGTGTCAGTCGAAGGTTTTCTCACAAGTGTTGGTGGAAAGAGCGGTAGATGAGGAAGGGTGCAGTTCTTGAGTGTAGAAGGTAGGGGAAATTAAGGTGATCGCGCACCTCATGATTTTGGCGTGTCTCAGGGTTGGCTGATGGGACTGCTGTCTCAGTTGTTTTCTCTGAAGATGATCTTAGTACGGTTGCTGTGTTTCTATTAGGACACCATGGCCAAACGTAATACAGTTATCGGAACGCCATATTGGATGGCGCCAGAAGTCATCCAAGAGATCGGCTACGACTGTGCGGCTGATATCTGGAGCTTAGGTCAGTCACTCATTCGACCCTTCTCTGTTACCCCTATCATTTATCCACTTGGCCTTTCCTCTCCAATCAGTGACTTGCTTTGCCCTTCCCTTCCATCCTGTCAATGATTTCTAACTGGAATTGGTTACCTTAAGTGTTCTTGTTTTGCCCACTAATACATGCGTCATACAGTATAAATGGAACTACATTTGTTGTTGTTTTATAACAGAAATAAGGATTAGTTAGTTTGAATATTTTTAATTTGTTGTTTAATTTGTTTATTGCTTGGGGGTAATGATCTTCCCTCAGGAAAGAAGAATGGTCGAGAGACTAGTAGTGACATCTGGAATGGATAATTACGATTGGCCATTGCAGAAGATTTGATTTGAGAATAGATTAGTAGAGTTTTACACATGGTTATTTCCCATGACATTTCCATTCAGTCTTCCATGTGACAATGCTGTTTACTCAGCAGAACTAGCAGCACGGCTAGTAACAGATGAGCTTTGTGGTCGTTGCCTGTCGTTTCTGCATTGGTGGTATATAAGTAAGTAAGTGAGAAGTAAGAATATCCTTTAATAAACCAATTTCTAACCGCGTGTAGGTGTACACACATCATAGTAGTCGCAATAAATCTAAATTAGCCAGTCTATCTTATTCAAGTCTTATAAATCATCCTAGTGATGTAGGTTCTTCGCATCAGGCTATCAGCAGGAGGAATGACACGATCATATGTTGTTTTGTTTTCTAACAGGTATCTATGGTATATGGTGTGTTGTGTAAGAAGTATAACTGCATTAGCATCTGGCATATCTTTATCGGTTGCTTTGTTGTGTGTGTGACAGGTATAACTGCCTTAGAAATGGCTGAAGGGAAACCTCCCTACGGCGACATTCATCCGATGAGGGTTAGTTAACGATTGAACACATTATGAGACATTATGTATGACGATGTAAATTGATCGATGGATCGATGAAATTTATGATCTTTTGTGAAGTACTGAAAAATCGCCTGGAGCGTGCAATTAATGCAGATTGTTGTGGATATTAAGGTGTTGATGTTCAGTTTTGTTATGCCACTGCTTTGTGAGGTTCTTTGAAGGTGGTTTACGAATTGCCAGATGTGCACCTGTAATGCCTTCACAGAGTGTTACAATGTGTCAATGTATGGTTGTTTTCTAATGTTAATTAGTAATTGCTTAATTAGTAACTTCTATTGTGTTGGTGTCAATGCACAAGACATCAGCCGATCTCGCTTCAAAACCAAGCCGTGATCAGGTCGATATCAAGAAACAGAGTCCCCTATGATGACTGTGTTGTTATGAATAGAACATAACTCCAGCAGATATTGCTGTATAAACGTCCAGTTACATACATACATAGTATTACATACATACATACATTTACATAGCACTTTTTTCCTATTGTAGCAGCTGTTTTTTGACATAGAAGTCTAGCTAATCTGAAGAGATAGATTGTGATGGGTTGAAATTTTGGGATTAGCTGTTGAGCAACATCTCCTGTAGCCTTGAGTTCCTGGCATTATCTCTCGTCCTCTTCTGCGCTGACATTAAAAGCACCTCGTTCAAGGTTTATGCATTTAGTGTGCAAATATAAGACGGCCTGCTACTTAATTTCTGTATTAAAATATATTATTTGAAATTTCTTCATATTTTTTTATTTATATACATATATGTGTGTATGTGTATATATTGTATATATACATACATACATTTGTGTGTGTATATATATATATGTTTGTAAGTTGGAAGAATGGAAGTGTATGTACACGTGTGTGTGTATATTTCAGGCGATCTTTATGATCCCCACACGACCTCCGCCCTCGTTTCGTGATCCTGACAAATGGAGTCCGGAGTTTATAGACTTTGTTTCAAAATGTCTCATAAAGAATCCGGAACAGAGAGCCACTGCCAAAGAACTACTCGAGGTACCTCCTCTCTTTCCCTATCTGTGTCTTTGTCTTTCTGTCTGTCTGTCTCTCTCTGTTTTCTCTCTCTCTGTCTTTCATGAGACTCAAGCTGTGTCCACAAATTGATTCGGCATCTACAGCTGAGCTAATGTCTTAATGACATTTAACATCATATAGGATAGAAGAGAGAGCACCTCTGATTTGGTTTCTCTAGAGTGATGCTATAGTAATTTTGATTGTTAATTAATTAATATTGACTACAAATACAATTATGTGTTAAGTAGACAACTTATAGAGGCAGTTGAGTTATTGTGTGATGTTCAGTGTCCTGTGCATTCGATTGTGTCAGCTCATTTGTTTGTTTTTGGCGTTTTTCAGCACGAATTCGTAGTAAAATCGAGGCCTTCATCGATCCTGCAAGAGATGATTCGGGAGGCGAGGGAGATCCAAGAAGAATCGTTGGCTGCAGGAGCGGAATCCAGTCAGGACAAGGTGATGAAACCATCTTCAAAATATACCGAGATTGTTTTTGAGGGGATGCTAGAAAAGAATTCTGTTGATGATTTGTCTTGGTTTGCATATCTGTTTGTTCTGCTCAGTTGCGTATATGTCATTTTGTTCTCAATTTAAGACTTACCTTTTTCCAACTGCACATTGACTGACCATAGACCCTCTCTTAATGGACTGACCTGATTACAGCTAGGTAATGGCACACCATCAGTTGATTTTACTGACTGTACAATAAGTACTCTAAATAATAATATTAGTTGTTTTATTGTAAATACTCCAAATACTCTAAATAATTATGATAGTATGGTTACCAGGTCGTAATTGATAATTTCTTTACTGATAGAAATGATTGTGATGTTCAGTGGTGTGATAAATGGAAGGGGTTTTCGCACATATGTATGTGCGTATTTGTGTTTAAGTATCTTGGAAGGTTCCGTTGTGTTGATGGTGTGTGTGGATGTTGTGTGTTGGGAACAGGAGACGAAAGATGGTGGAACAATAGTTCGTGGAACGGACGAAGCAGGAACACTAGTGCCAAACACAGGTAATGACCAGAGTGCTTGATACGTTGACAATGGATGGCCGTAGGTATGCGCTGGACGCTGGTAGAGGAACGTAGTTTCCCTGTTGTATCCAGGTCAATTATTAAATTTGAAATGTAGTTTTCCAGTAGGAATAAATATTCCTCTACCAGAGCTTATCTTTGGCCATTAGCGCTTCAGTGCAATTGCTTTCCACAGCATTTTCAACACCAAGCATTACTTCAAGAAACACTAGTCAATGTCATCACACAACAAATTATATCCGTAATTTTTTTAATCCTGTAGGATCGTTTGTAACTGAGGTTAAAAAAATATAATATTCTTTACCGTTTTGTGTCGGAGTTTGCTCTGTAATAAAGGATTCTGGTTAAGTTTATGATAAATGTTTGCTTTGTGTAGTACTGGGAGTGGAGTCTTTGTAGAGGCAGCCAAAGAACTGGGTTGTCATGGGATTGAGAGATGTCGTTGTTTTTGTTTAGATACTCTGGTGGATAAAAATGATACGATGATTGTAAATAGTGATACGAGTTCGACGATGATTGTCAACTGTGACTCTGGGTCACTGCTGGCCAACGATCTGGGTACAATGATCATAAACGATACAGATGACGAGTCGACGATGAGGAGTAAGCATCTTCAGCCTTTCATTGCTCTGTTGTCTCTATCGGTTGTCTCGTTGTTTCATCCCTTGTTTCTCACTGATCTTTAGACATACCTCTTTGCAGTTAGAATCTCTTGTTTACTCTTTTTTTACCGCTTAAAATGATGCATGAATTGCCTTATTTATCAATGGCCATTCAATTAATAGAAATTGTTAATCCAATTTGCCGTTAATGCAAATTGCAAGTAATAAAAAATAAATTAAATTTTTAGTGCAAATTACATTTAATAAAACTCGCAATTAATAGAAATTGCAGTTACATATGTCCATTAATAGAACTTGCCATTCTTATATGTATCCTATTCTCTGTTGATCTTGTGTAGGAGTCGGAACAGACTCAACGGATGGAGGTGGTCCTCAGAACTGGCCGTCCTACCTGGAGCACCTGCGTGAGACAGAGAGCAAACAGGGTTCCGGTGCCAAGGACCCAAAGAAACCAGTGACACCTCTGACTCCTCAATCGCATCAGGCGACACCGCAGTCCAACTTCGGAGGAGGAGGAGGAGGGGGAGGTCTACAGTCCTTTCAAAAGTCCTTCCTGGATGGAGACTTCGAATTTGTGAGTGCAGGAATTTGTTGGATCACGGTGGTTAGCAATGCTGGGCTGTCAGTCCAGTAGTTGGGGGTTCAGATCCATTACAGAACTGAAGCCCATTAGCACCAAGTAGCGAAATCTGTTGTAAATGAATACACTGATCGTACAATATTGGTGTGGTGATTGGGGGGGCAAGGGAGAGGACTGGACGCCCTGCACTCGGATCTGTTTTTGACATTCCATCGAATGCGTAGTGTGTTATTTGAATGGTGCTGTGGAAGTTGGACGATTTGATCATAATATATGGGTAGTAAGCACAAATGATGTCAGAGTGGTTTATGAAGAAAGTCAAGTTTAGCTGTAGCTGAATGTTTGAACCTTTAGGATATATATATTTTGTTGTATTTATGTCTTTGTAAATTGTAGAGAGTGACGCGGGGAGACAATCTCCTCCCCATCCCCGCCCCGCAACAAGTAAGTCGTCATCCCCACCCCATCCCCGCATGGTTTGTCCCCATCCCCGCAGGTTTTCTCCCCATCCCCACCCCATCCCCGCAGGACGACATCACATTCCCCGCAAAATGTTTACACCAATTCAAATTTAAAAAATAACATCTCTTAGCTTACAAAGCTATTTGTATTGCTGACTGCATAAGTCTGTTATTATCTTATCGACAGGTTGCACTAACCAAGTCCTGATCATTTCTGACTAGTAGGCTTCAGGAAACACAAAAATCTCCTTATCAGTTTTCAAGTTCTTAACATCACTAAACATCAATCCGGTTCATTGCTGGCTCATTCCCCATTACCGTGGTATTACCGCGAGAGTTAACCCCATTACCGCGGTATTACCGCAATTGTTGTCCTCATTACCACGGTATTACCGCAATTGTTGTCCTCATTACCACGGTATTACCGCAATTGTTGTCCTCATTACCACGGTATTACCGCAATTGTCCTCATTACTGCGGGACTTACCGCGGTTTTCCCGCGGGAACATTCCCCATGTCACTCTCTAGTAAATTGTGTTATATTTGTGTGTTGCCTCTGTCTGCCTTTGCAGGACATGGCAGCCGATTGGTTAGAGTGCTCACCTTGTAACGCAGAGTACGGGTTCGATCCTCCACCCGAGACAGTAACTGTGTAGGGACCTTGAACATGTCCTTCACTAACAATTGCTCAGCACCATCAATTGATGCTTCGTCATTACATAGTGATGCTTAATAAATGCAGAATAATAATTGTATTGTGTCGTATTTTATTCTGTTGTGTTTGTCTATTGTTTGTAAGTGTTATGGTTCAGTGGTTTCTCCATTTTCTGTGTTGCAGCTGCACAGTCTGTCGTACGAGGAGCTGCAGACCCGCATTTCGAGTCTCGATCCCGAGATGGAGCGAGAGATCGACGATCTAAAGAAGCGCTACCAGGCGAAGCGCCAGCCGATCTTAGATGCTATTGCCGCCAAGAAGAAACGCCAGCAGAATTTCTGAGTGTTTGTTGACAAGACTCTTGACTGATTGAAAGAAAAGAAGTCAGTCAGCAGAAGAATAGTTCGTGCAATCATCTTATGCTGCTCCTTCAGAGGACTTCTGTCCTCTCTCATTCATTCAGAGGACGTCTGTCCTCTGCCGTTTATTCAGAGGACTTTTGTCCTCTGTCACTCCTTTGGACGACTTCTGTCCTTCGCGTTTTACAGTGCCTCTCTCCTGTCCTAGAGTCTCTTGTCTGCTGCTTCAGCTTGTGAAGTCGGGTAGTTCTGTTGGTTTAACAGAATTTCTCGATTCAACTCGTCAGACGCCTCATCAGTTTCCTCTTCTCAAGAAAACAGTTGAGATGAATAATTTTGTGAAAATCTGTTATCGATACTTCTGTTCAACGTCGAAATTTTATAGGCATTTCACAAGGAAACCTTTTACGAAATTCACTTCAACAGACAGATATGATGTCCTGAAGTGATCATGATACCCTTGCACTCTTACTTAGTACTTTATGGAAAATTAGCTCCAGGTGTTATACTGACTTGCCTTCGAATCAATCATACATGAATTCTGACCATTCGAAGAGTCGAGGATTTTATTGACGTTGATGATCAAACCGCAACAGACTTTCTATGAGTGACCTTGAATTGTGAGTTGCGAATTAACCGGATTGTTTGATTGTTAATTTGTTTTGGTGAAATGAAAAGATATAGG
Source organism: Aporrectodea caliginosa (assembly GCA_020284085.1). NCBI lineage: Eukaryota > Metazoa > Annelida > Clitellata > Crassiclitellata > Lumbricidae > Aporrectodea > Aporrectodea caliginosa. The sequence goes on from JACEVL010000066.1 coordinate 337,477, forward strand.
TAACATACTTGTTTACAACCGTCTATTAAATGCATCTGAATGAAGCATGATCACACGATTGAAAGGTTATTCGGACGCAACCGCAAAAATCCATTGATATGACATATTTTTTAACCTCCCAACCAGCACTGATGCTCGTTTAATGATTCTGAAAGGATGAAAGGCTGAGTTGGCATTAGATGGTTTGGTATTCCACAGACTATAAATACTAGCAGGGTTTGGCATTGTCTAAATATCACTGTGGCCCTCGGATCTTCAAATGTCACTGGTGAAACATTGATGGGTTGAAGTTGAACGAGTTGTTCTGAATTTTGCGTCTTTCAAACAGAAATGAATTTGTTCAGCTCTTAAGTCAGCTCTAACTGGGAAATCTACTTAATACTGATTGGTTGTCTTAAATTGCTATATACAAGCGTCTTAGTATAGTTATATAGTACAGAAGTGAGCTTCATGCAGTTTGCAAATCGATATGAGATCAGAAATCATCACTTGACCTATCGATTGTAGGATGTAGCCACACAGCCAATGTCATGTCGTTGCATAATAACTTGTTTAAAAGAAAGGATCAGTTTGTGCGAATCAGTTTAAATCTGAGACTATATATCACTTTATTCTGAATGATGCATTTTTCAGCTTAAACGACTGTAGAGAATTCAGTGAAATAGCGAATGAAGTTAACGAATTATTGATTGGGTCACAGGTCACCTCGTTTGCAAATGATGATCAATTCAGAATCAGTTATGTTATTCAACTTTCGTATGATCAGTACCTTGTACACTGGAGCTTTCGTTGGACATCTTTATAACACCATTCTTAACAAAGCAGTTCTGCCACTTTGATCGCAGTTAATTCTGCTTTGGAAAGGATCTTATTTTAAAGATATTTCGCATTAACATGGTACTCAATAGCACAGCCTGAAGCAGTGTTAAAAGGAGTTTAAGAGTTTACGCTGTGAAATTCATTTAAAATCAAATTCTAGTTTTATTTGTAAATGCCGTTTGATCAATTTCACCCGAAGGTTGTGTGCTGTACGTTTTTGGGATCTGATTTTATGCTCCTGCTGTGGACTTTGTACACATGTGTTGAAGAAAGGAATTGGCTGACTAGTGTGACTGATTGACTGGCTGATTAGATGACTGGATAATTGACTGGCTGATTACTTGACTGACAATGCAGCATCGTGAATGAACTGTATATTGAGCATTTTTGTCCAATTCAGCTGACTAATTCTTTGCAAATCCATCCTTATATGCAGCTCTTAAGCGATCTTTAAGTTATGCAGACTTTGTGACTTCTGAAAGTTAACAGTATTTGACTTGTTTTTGCTGGTTTCTGACAATTTATGAGTGATTTCTTCTTGGCGCTAATATATGTAAATTAGAAATAGTTGTTGACTCGAAGTTCGGTTGATGGTTATAGTTGCTATTATGAATTTTAAGCAGTCATTTGTATCGTGATAATTCATGAATTCACCTCAAAGTGTAGGTTGATGGAGAAAGAAGAACCTTCACTAGTTTCTGATATGAGATGAGAGAAAACAAGCAGTTCCTCACAGATGGTGGTAGTGAATTCCAGAGATGAGGACCAGCGTTTTAGGTGGCATGGAGACCACACTTATTTTTGGTAAGTTAGAATAAACGAAAGAAGTACGCAATAGTCTACTATGTGGTTAGCGCACTGGACTCGACAACTGAGAGTTCGGGAGTTCAAACCCTGCTTGCACTGACATTTGTCTCAAGTTTTCTGCTGCATATGACCCAACCCGCATTAGCCAACACAGCTATATTGAATACACTGATTGTACACTGTCAGTGGGAAGATGAGACGGCAAGGGAGAGGACTGGCCACCTGCAGAAGTCGCTAACACTTGATAGCAATGGCTGCCCCAGGGCTAGCTCAAGATACTGGTCTTCTAGAATAAATAGTTCGCAAGTCATTATTATGTATGGTTATGACATTATTGTTGGGTTAATGTTATATTAAGGTAGCAACAGGTATTTTACTTGCATTGGTCCAACGCGTGTGCCCTGTCTCTGCCTGGCTGGCTACGGGAACCTTGCTTTAACCCTTTCGTTTCAGAGTCGCCTAAAGTCGTAATGCAGCTGATCGATGGGTTTAGCAACCATGCGATATCCCCAACAAATGAAGTGGCTCTAGACCAGTGGTGTCCAACATGCGGCCCGTCGGCAGATTCTAAGTGGCCCGCCGCAGCTCGCTAAACATTTGCAATTTCTGTTAAAATGAAGTAAAAGACAGTCACTGGCCTACTTGCATAGCTAATCGTTCGTAACTTGGCTTATCATTTGACAATGTGTACACAAAATCCAGTCCCCAAGACGCATTCATTATGATAACTCCATAATTAATTATAATACAGTTAATAATTTTCAATAAATTTTAGTCGCTGCTTTTGAGTTGACTGGTGCGGCCCTCGGCTTCAAAAATTACTTCTTCGGTGGCCCGCGGTGTCAAAAAGGTTGGACAGCACTGCTCTAGACATTCACCAGGTGGCCCCACAAGATTTAAACAGACATTTAGACGCCGAATTAGGAGATCTTCAACGGATCGATTATTTAATAAACACATCTCTGTGCAGCCAAGACAAAAACCCAGTCCTATAAGCTGTTGAGCATCTTAGGCTGAGCAATGGGTGACACAAAACGCGTCCATTTCTGAGAAAATAATACTCATATCTGCTTCATGAGACAAAGACAGCGGCTCGGAAACTCCGATTTCTGGAAAAGCATTCATGAACTATATATTATACATGTATCCTACTTTCTGCTTCCAAATTCCAAGTGCATGATATTCTTGAGAACGATTTAAAGCGCGATCGACGCAGCTCAGTGGAGATGTTTACTGGAGCCACATAATTCGTTCATCTTGAACGTTGGCGAAGAAGATGAACAAGTGGTCGAGTTCACAGTCGCAATAATCTCTCGGTTGAGATTCAGAAGAGGAAGAAAGATCGTTTGAGTGATCGTATACGTCTCCGTTATTTCGTTGATGGAGAGAGAGGAGAGCATCTTCAAAGGTTCATTAGAAGACGATCAAGCATCAATTAGCAACCACTCAAGTTCATCTAGCGAAACGAACAGACTACGAATTTCCCACGAAATACTAAGTCTGTCTGTCTGTCTCTCTTCGTCCCAGTGTGATTCTCGTTAACGATAACGATAACGAAAATTGTTCGTTAACGAAAATAAAATGATTTCGTTAACGATAACTATAACTATAACTAAAATATATCATTAACTATAACTATAACTATAACGAAAATAACACTAACGAAAATTCATCTTTATTTTCGTTAATGCAAAAATAAAAATAGGAAGTCCAATATGGACGATTCGACATAAATGAGAACGAAAAATGCGATATTTTTATTATGCAATTTGTCAGTTACTTTGGAAACTCGTGTATTCGTGAAGCTGAATGCACCCATGCTTCAAAGGCTTTCAAAGCTCTGAGCAAATTGTGAAACAGCGTGTTAATACGCGCAATTTTGCTTATAGCCTTAATTATTGTAACTAAGTAGTAACTAAAATTAACTAAAATAAAATTCCATTAACTATAACTATAACTATAACTAAAAATAATACTAACTATAACTATAACTATAACTAAAATAAAAACCATTAACTATAACTGTAACTATAACTAAAATAAAATCTCTAAGGAGTGCTTCGTCATCTGTCGTGTCTCTTCTCTCTCTCTGTCTCTGTCTCTGTCTCTTCTCTCTCTCTCTCCTCTCTCTTTCTCTCTCTCTCTCTCTCTCTCTCTCTCTCTCTCTCTCTCTCTCTCTCTCTCTCTCTCTCTCTCTCTCTCTCTCTCTCTCTGTCTCTCTGTCTCTCTCTCTATCTCTGTCGTCTGTCTGTCTTCTGTCTATGTCTGTCTGATCTCTGTCTGTCTGTCTGTCTCTTCTGTCTGTCTCTCTCTCTCTCTCTCTCTCTCTCTCTCTCTCTCTCTCTCTCTCTCTCTCCGTCCGTTCCTCGATATCTCTCCCTCATCTGTCGCTCTGTTCTCGGTGTGTCTATTTGATCCTGTAAGTCTGTCTTCCTAAATGTACGTTCATCTATCTGCTTGATCTTATGTCTCGTTTTCTTCCTCTTGTAAGTCTGTTTAGTTATCTCTCGACATGTAGGCGCTTGTCTATTTATCAGTCTCTCTCTATGTTTGTGTTTTACTCCCTGTTTTTTCTGTTGGTCTCAGTATTTGTGTGTATGAGTAGGCCCATATGTGTATGTATGCGTATGTGTGTCTGAGCATGGGAGTCGTTTTACCTGTTTTTATTGGGTTGGTGAGGGCGTCCTTCATCGCATGTCTTCCTTCTTAGATCTCATATTCGCTGTATCAATACATGCAGATAGCTGAGGCACAGTCCACCACGCAGGAACTCTTCTTCGGTCGATTGAACAGACATGCTGCAGATCAGGTCCTAATCTCATCGTGTTCTGAAGAGCTTTAAACACTTGTTAGTTTATGTCACAAGATTCACATTGTTAAAGAGTAGCGTTAAGGAGAAGTATTATTGAGCATTGTTAATGAGCATTGCTGATGAGCATTGAATGCCGATCCCTTAAGACAATAGGGACTTCGCGACTATCTGCTCAGCTTCACATCCCAGTTCACCCAGGCAACTGAACATTCGGAACAAAGCAAGGTAGGCCTATGTGTCATTAATGGCAACAATATTATATATGAATTTTGATGATAATAATAGCAGTAATTATAAAGAATAATAGTTATTTATGTTAATATTATGGTAATTATCGTCTATTATTTTGTAATATGAAAGGCCGTCTCTATACGTCGAATGAACTAGTTTCAATGTATAAACTGAACACGGACACGGACCTCCTTCTGAGTGTACCCTTTGGACAACCCCTCTGACTCGACGCAGCGCTCGTGAATAAGCTGGTGCCTTGCGCTTGATTTTCGAGTGGCGCTTTAGAAGTTTAGCTATTACGATTACCAATTATAGCAATAATATTGTGTAAACTTTCTTACAGTAAAGTTTCTGAGCTCTGAGCCATCTGATCTTGCTGTCTGATTTCAAAACGCGAAGGATTTTAAGTTGGAATTAAGAGAGTAATGATGGCAGAAGAGGTTGACAGGATCTCGACCTCAACAGGTGTTCTTACATCACCTATTGGACCTTTACCACTAACTGAGAGCGCACCTGCGTCAGCTGAGCAGCAGCAGGTTGTTCCGCCTAGTTCTGGAGAAACATCGACTAAGTCAAATTTGTTAGTCAGTGAGACAACACCAGCGATTGATATAGCGCCTGCAAAACGCTCAACGAATGAGACATTACCTGTTGTGTCTGTGCCGAACGAAGAAGAACGTGTTGCCGGCGTTCAGCCACTCGAAATGGAAGCTTCTGGGGGAACAAAGAGGCCGGTGTTAAGTGGGACTGAGCCCCCTCTGCCTCCAATGGACGAGACTGAGGTCCCAACAGCGTTTGAACCGAGGCCCAGCGTTACATCAGCAGCAGCCGCATTTCGTGGGAACGTAGCCACAGGGGGTCTTCATCGCAAGCGACATGAGCAGCATCAGCACCCGGTTGCCAATCATCACTCCTTCGCAGCTCTTGGTAAGACGATGGTCGGCCTGGGTCGCAGTGGGAAGGCGAGGGCAGCGCAGAAGGTTGTCGCCGAATTGCGAACGGTCGACTCCACCCTCGTCTACAAGATCCTCCGTCCGTTCTTCTGGGCAATGAGGATCTCCGGCATCTTCTTCATCCGACCAAGAGGAGGAGCGCTGGATGCCGTCAGCACCGGTGGCTGCAGCAGGCGCTTCTACGGATGTCTCCGTAAGATGCCGACAAAGTCCGAGACGTTCAGCTGCGTCGTCTGCGTTCTTCTGGGACTCAACGTCGTCCGATCATTCTCTGCATTCGACTCCAAGACCGAATTCAACTACACGTTCTCCTTCAAACTGACCTGGATGGCGCTCTGGTTCGAGGGCTTCAGCCGCGCCCTCCTCTCCCTCATCTTCTGGCACCGACGTAAGGCCGGCTTCCAGGAATTCCTCATCAACCTCGATACCCTCTTCTTCACCGATGGAATCATTCCGTACGAAAACGCCCTCTCCAAGATGATGACCATCTTCCTCGTCGTCACCAGCGTCCTCCTCTGCATCACCATCTCTCTCTTTGGTTACGGTATCTTCTCCAACAATCCAGATCTGCTCGGCGTCTACGACGTGGCCTTGACCCCGTACAAGGCCGATCCAGGAGGTCCCGTTGCGTTGGACGTCTTCGTACGTGTCTCGATTCTGATCCTATTCACGTGGAACGTCGTCGTCTGCTTTCTCTTCATCGGATTCTTTGCTATCGTCTGCTACTTGTTGTACAAAGAGTTCGAATACCTCTGCAGGACCTTCAAGCTGAAGATCACAGAAGACGGAAGGTTCACCGATGACCTTGAACGGTTCAGGGTCACGCACCAGAGCAGGTCACTATGAATCTATAATCACGTAACTATAACAGAACGCAGACGACACTTACATGTAATTGGCTGTTAGGCGCCATCTTTAAACTAGAAGCTACTACTACTTTCGTTAACCATGAAATACCTTCACAGCAATTTGCATTTTGACCAAATTCTTTGTCGTGCAATTCGTCACGGAAATTATTATTGTAATTATTATTTTAACAGGTTGGAAACAAGTCTTTAGTTAGAAAGGATTTCTTTATCGAGCGATAGTTTCTTGAGGAGTGTGTAGTGACCAAAGTGTGTTTGAAGAGGAGGGGAAATTGCCAGTAGGAAAGGAGAGGTTGATTGTTTTGGTAGTGATGGAAATAAAGTTAGATGCGCAGTCTTTCAATAAGGAGGTAGGTAGAGGATTGAGTTTCGCAGTCTTCGCACTGCTTGTATGGAAGCGATTTTAAGATATGGAGTATCTCATATGGGTTGGAAGGCAGATAGTGATGATCGTGGTGAGAGAGTGGACGGTCATGAGTAGAGTAGGGAGTATCTGGAGGTGAATCGATTGTGATTTTGAAAAGCAGTGATTGAAGAGAGACGGGGGGTAGTAAGAACATACCTATACTCAGCTATTGAAGAAGATGGAAGAGAGTACGGTTTGGAAGTGGGATGGAGGAGTTCCGCTGGAGGAGTTGGTTTATGGTTCCAGAGAAGGCGAGGGCTAGAGGATCGGGTAGGCATACTTGTGCGACTCTTATTTTATAAACACCGTGTCACCGTACTACTAATGCATTTTCGCCTTACTTTGACCCGCCCTAACTAACCTTACGTCTCCTTGATCTTACAACTTTTCTTATCTTGTCTCACTTTTCCAACCTGACCTTATTTGACCGATCTGAACTGTTTACTAATCCGCTGCTTGGTTCCACGTGTTTGCGTGGGCCGGCCACTGGTGACTCTTCTAGCTTGCTGTGCTTTGTTTTTGTCATGTTTTCGTTCGTAATGACATTTTAACATCGTATATACATGTAGGTTAGCACAGAGAGCGTCTTTGATTTGTTTTGCTCTTTGAACGGCGCTATATAAATGCCCAATTAGAAATGCAATTATTACTATGTCGTCGTCTCCTGATTGGTTGTAGGTGTAAGATGGTAGAGAACGTTGACCGTCTGTTCAAACACTTCATAGCCAACACCTACCTCGTCGAGATCCCTCTCTTCTGCCTTCTGCTCTACACCCTCCTTCTTCCAGATCAGACTCCGGTTGCCAGGGCAACGGAAGCATTCTGGATGATCTTCGTTGGTGGACAGACGATCCTCGTCTCCATCGCATCCATCGCAGTCAACACACAGGCTAGTCCATCCATCCATATCATCCATCCATCCATCTAACCATCCATCCATCTATCCATCAATCCATTCATCCACCCATCCATCCACCTACATCAATCCGTCCATCCAAAACATCTTCGCATTCATCCATCATGCATGCTCTCATCCATCAATCCATCCGTCCGCTTCATCCTCCCGTCCTTCCATCCACCCATCTGATTTCTATCAGGCAGCGACGCGCTTTCTCTGGTGCTGGCCATGAGGCCTGGAACGGGTTCCCTGCTGCCAATGGTCCCCTCCGATACGTTCTATCGCAATCCTAAAACTGTGTTCTTTTGCCGAGGTTGGGTCGGGAGCGCTCCTATCCATACTATAGCAACCTTGAAGGGGCGCTATATAAATCCTCGTAATGAATCCATCCATCCATCGAGTCTTGTCACTGCGTCGAAATGAACTGACATTGAACATCCGAAAGTCATTAAGTTCTGTGAGAGACGGATCGAATGACAGAGAGACGGATCGAATCCACAGACAGAGAGACGGATGTTTCATCTGAATCCCTTCTAAATCAGACGAAGACCTTTCCGAGAACTTTCACAGAAAAACAACTAAAAGCATACATAAGCACAAAAGCTTACATACCTTTACTTTACATACACATATATATAGATACATGCAAACATACATGCATACATAGTACGCATACATGTATGTACTATATTTGTATATATAATTATATTTGAGTACCAGTTGCAATTTTGTGAGTGCAACTGTACCCTTACCGTTTAGTTAAGACCGGATTAGTCTCTTCTAAAATAGCACATGTAGCCTACATTAAAAAACTGTTGAAGAGCTGATTGCTCGAGCAAGCGGGAAGCTCTTTCAGAAATCACAATTCTTTGGCCATGCATTCATTCGCTCCTGCCGCTGCTTCGTGAGCACAAGTAGCCTATACTTACTTCGCAATTTTGCGAGGACAGCCTTTCATGCTACCTTTTCTTAAATCTAAACTGTTCAAATGTAACTTTTGTTAATCGATGTATCTTTAGTTATATTCAGTTGTACATGTGTGCCTTTATAACCTGCTTCTGTTACAGTTTATTTCAAATAGGCCTATTATGCACTCACTGTATACAATGTAGTGAATGTGCTCTTGTCAAATGCAAAAATAAAGACTAGCCTACTTAATTACTTAGTTGAACCAATTTTAGTTCAGTCGACATTCAGCACATTCTATATTACTGAACTTAGCTGAGTTCTAAGTATAGTCACAGTTAGGCCTATAGAAGTCGACTGCATGTCTTTGTCTTTCAGGCGCATTCCATTCTCTCATTCATCTACAGCATCACGGCCAGCAACGCTTCAACGGAACGACAGCTCGAGGTGAACAATGCTAGCAGCCCCTATTATTGTTGTTGTTTATTAATTAATTAAATTTGTAACCCACGCACGGTCACACCGAAATGTGAATCTGAGGCGTGGATAGTCAGCCGTCAGGAGAAGATGCAGTTAGATATCCAAGTGCTTGAAGCCAAGGAGAACTACTGAGACGCCTTTTGAGGGAAGGAAGTGAATTTGAGCCACGAAGAGAGAGTGCAGTTGATTCCATTCCTTGGGAGCAGAGGCATGGAATGCATGCGAGCCCATAACTGTTCTGGATCATGGCTCAGCTGCAGGGCCGATGAGAGGGGGGGTCAGGTGGGGCTGCTGCCCCGGGGCCCGGTTCTATGGCAGGGGCCCTGGCAGGGGCCCCTGGCAGGGGCCCGGAAATGTCTAAAACTTTTTTCAAACTGAAGAAACCTGTGGGTTTTGGCCTAATGCAGAAAAATTGCTTCAATTTAATAGCTATAGGCAATGAAGTAAATGAGGTACTAGATCTATTGAATTTCTTTACCAAAATGTAAGCCAATAACGAATGTGACGGTGGAAATGGGACTGAAGAGGTTAGCATTGTTGTTAACGAAAACGATTTAATAACTGTGAAACTTAACAGTATCAGTTGCTCAGTCAGAGGATTTAGGAGTGAGCACTGCAGTAACAGAAGTTGGTCATCACTCATCAGAATGATTTTGGACTAAGTTTTTATATCTGCTGATGCAAAGTTAACTGATGCAGACAAATTTCGATTTCTGACTGAATTCTATACTCCACCAGAATCGTATGCGTGGCCAAGAACTTTGCAATACGGGGTGCGTAATGCAAAATTCTAGGCCACGTTATAGTTGAATAACTTGAATTTGAAAAACACTGCTTATCAGTAGGCCTATTTTGAGAATTATCAGCAGTCGGCCTAGAATTGATTATTCGTTTCTGGGAGGTATACAATTTGTACTGGATGTAAATTTCTGAATTGAAATTTGAGTTATTGTCAAAATAAATAATACTTTAATTTACAGCTGGATGTAATTCATCACAATAAATAATTGATATAAAATTACCAATTTTTGATATTATAATTACATTAAGTTGATAACGAATTAGAATTAAGATGAATTACCATCAGAAATCTGGAGCTCAATAAAGGAAGAGAAAGATTGGTGAAAGTCATGAATGCAAACGAGAGACAAACAATCCTTCAAAGCCTTGCATTTTCAATTTAATCAAAAGCGAATGATGCAGCAAATCAAGCTGACAATATCGTTACTAGTATGATAGTAGATGTGGAGGCGATCATGGGCTATAGGCTACAGAGCGAGTGTTGACATAGTCCATGTAGACAATGCAACACAGCAATTGACGTATCCTCATCTCTTGAAATTGGATATCATAATGCGATAAATGTCATTTAAAAAATCATTTATCACATTGTTAGGATCCCATGGCTTAACCAGTCCTGGGATGGGCAAGGGATACGCTTGGGTGGTTTCCTTAGCTGAGGGGAGACCTCTAGTGGGAAATTCTCCTATATAAGGAGGTAGAGTAAGGGGCGTCTTCGAAGTCTCCGATGATACGGCCTTTGTGCAGTTCGTCTTGTCTGAGATCTTCCGGGCGCATGTTAGTCAAGTTCGTTTCGTGGCAAGTTCCACTTTTCTTGGTTACTCAAGGTTGCTTGAGTTTGGTCATGTCGTCAGCCTGTTGCTGTGTTGAAGACTTTGTTTCGTCGACGGTCTTGCTACAATAGAGCGAACCGTTTTCCACCCTTGTCTACGGGTCGGTAATGTATCGTTTTAATTTGTCTTTTTGTTGAGAATTATACCTTTAAAACTAGACAACGTCTTGAGCTTTATTAGTGTGATTTTCGTTAACGATAACGATAACGAAAATGTTCGTTAACGAAAATAAAATGATTTCGTTAACGATAACTATAACTATAACTAAAAATATCATTAACTATAACTATAACTATAACGAAAATAACACTAACGAAAATTCATCTTTATTTTCGTTAATACAAAAAATAAAAATAGGAAGTGCAATATGGACGATTCGACATAAATGAGAACGAAAAATGCGAAATTTTTATTGTGAAATTTGTCAGTTACTTTGGAAACTCGTGTATTCATGAAGCTGACTGTACCCATGCTTCAAAGGTTTTCATAGCTCTGAGTAAATTGTGAAACAGCGTATTAATACGCACAATTTTGCTTATAGACTTAATTATTGTAACTAAGTAGTAACTAAAATTAACTAAAATAAAAATCCATTAACTATAACTATAACTATAACTAAAAAATAATACTAACTATAACTATAACTATAACTAAAATAAAAAATCATTAACTATAACTATAACTATAACTAAAATAAAATCTGTAAGGAAAATCACACTGTGAGCTTTATTATAGAGGGGGAACCATTTACAACATTCACATAATCACATTTTCATATTAAATTTCTGTACATTTCTTTATAATTAGAGTCATAGATGGACCTTTTAAACCAGAAATTGATTTTCACATTTACTTTTACTATTATTATTCAGGGCTTTTAAAAGAATTTTTAGAACTGAACGACCCCTTAAAAAGCCATAGTGAATTATTCCAAATCGGATGACAATGAACATTTTAAAACTAGTTTTAATTGCACAAAAATGCTTCTACAGCTGCACAAATTCATTTAGAACTGTCCTTTTTGTGTAGAACTGCACACTAAAAAAGCCGTGTTATTGTTATTCTTATTATTATTCGTTAAATGTAGTTTGATAGTGTTTTTTTCAGATTTACACCAGACTTGGGCTTTGTCACCAACTCTTTTCTTTCTTAGTTGTGACCTACCTCAAGAACTTTCCTTATCTCTACATATAAATTGCTCAACGTCTTCTAACTGTTTAAGAATTAAATTGACACAGTTCTTTGAATGTTTCTCCTTTCTTCAAACACAGTTTAATAACAACAACTCAACTCTTGCCTTAAAACAACCGTACTACACTGTATAGTTCAAATTTACTGTCATCAGCAGTTTCTAAGTTTGGCGCGCTAACTGCACGTGTAAAAGAATCTACCGTCAGCCAATGTTTAGGCTACTTTAGGCCAAGCGCCCACGAGCCGACAGCGCAACTAAGGCCTAAGACTAAAACGCTTAACAATCGATACACATTATATATATATATATATATATCAACCTAAGGAACACCTGTGCTCATTATATATGCAAAACATTAGTTCACATTACCTCCTTCCCTTTCTTTGGATTGAGCAAATTAAACTTAAAAATTTGCGAAATCATCAGGTACTAAATTATGCAATAAACTTAATACTATATAATACAGTAAAATAAACAATCTTATAATCTAGATAAACAATCTGCTACAACATTTAATCGTCCTTTCTTATAATTAACTTCTACATCAAAAGTTTGCAGTGCTAAAGCCCAACGCACCAGTTTAGCAGACTTAGACATAGATTCAGTCAGATAAGTTAAAGGATTGTGATCGGTAAAGATGTGAACTTTAGATCCAATTATTATCTCTTTCAACTTATTTAGAGCCCAAACAATAGCATAGGCTTCTTTCTCTACAGTTGCCCATCTCTTCTGAGTGTCAGTCAATTTCTGACTTATAAATGATACAGGGCGTTCTATTCCCTTATCATCCATCTGTGTTAAAACAGCTCCTACTGCAAAATCACTACTATCACAGT
>JACEVL010000066.1:350816-378316 GCA_020284085.1 Aporrectodea caliginosa
TCACACTGTGAGCTTTTATTATAGAGGGGAACCTGCAACAACATTCACATAATCACATTTTCATATTAAATTTCTGTAAATTTCTTTATAATTAGAGTCATAGATGGACCTTTTAAACCAGAAATTGATTCACCAAATATGTCACCAACTCTTTTCTTTCTTAGTTGTGACCTACCTCAAGAACTTTCCTTATCTCTACATATAAATTGCTCAACGTCTTCTAACTGTTTAAGAATTAAATTGACACAGTTCTTTGAATGTTTCTTCTTACTTCAAACACAGTTTAATAACAACAACTCAACTCTTGCCTTAAAACAACCGTACTACACTGTATTGTTCAAATTCACTGTCATCAGCAGTTTCTAAGTTTGGCGCGCTAACTGCACGTGTAGAGAATCTATCGTCAGCCAAAGTTTAGGCTACTTTAGGCCAAGCGCCCACGAGCCGACAGCGCAACTAAGGCCTAAGACTAAAACGCTTAACAATCGATACACATTATATATATATATATATATATCAACCTAAGGAACACCTGTGCTCATTATATATGCAAAACATTAGTTCACATTACCTCCTTCCCTTTCTTTGGATTGAGCAAATTAAACTTAAAAATTTGCGAAATCATCAGGTACTAAATTATGCAATAAACTTAATACTATATAATACAGTAAAATAAACAATCTTATAATCTAGATAAACAATCTGCTACAACATTTAATCGTCCTTTCTTATAATTAACTTCTACATCAAAAGTTTGCAGTGCTAAAGCCCAACGCACCAGTTTAGCAGACTTAGACATAGATTCAGTCAGATAAGTTAAAGGATTGTGATCGGTAAAGATGTGAACTTTAGATCCAATTATTATCTCTTTCAACTTATTTAGAGCCCAAACAATAGCATAGGCTTCTTTCTCTACAGTTGCCCATCTCTTCTGAGTGTCAGTCAATTTCTGACTTATAAATGATACAGGGCGTTCTATTCCCTTATCATCCATCTGTGTTAAAACAGCTCCTACTGCAAAATCACTACTATCACAGTACAAATTAAAAGGTTTTCCAACATCAAAAACATATAAAACAACTTTAGAGCGTACAGCATCTTTAAGTAAATTAAATGCCTGTTGATGTCTATCAGTCCAATCAATCTTATCTGGAACATGTTTGCTTGTCAAATCAGATAGAGGCTTCGCAATCTGTGCAAAATCTTTGATAAACTGTCTATAGTAACCAAAAAATCCCAGCAATTGCTTAATTTGTTTCTTCGTTTCTGGGGTTTTCAAATTAATTAAACTTTCAATTCTATCTGGATTCATTTGAATCGTTCCAGAACCAACCACATGACCGATGAACTTTACCTCACTCTTACCAAAGATACATTTCTTTAAGTTCAGAGTAATGTTATGCAGTCTCATTTGCATTAAATATGCATCTAAATGCTGTAAATGAATCTTCCAGTCATCTGAATGCACAGCAATGTCATCTACATAGGGCTCAGCAAATTCATTTATAGGCTGTAAAACCATGTTAATTGCTTTAACAAATGTTCTTCCTGAGTTGATCATTCCGAAAGGAACACGAGTAAACTCGTACAGTCCATTGTGAGTAACAAAAGCAGTTTTCCATTGATCAGTTTGCTTAACAGGACAAGTCCAGTAAGCACTTCGACAATCAAAAATCGAGATCACATTTGATTTTCCAACTTTGTGCAAAACATCTTTTACAATCGGCATTGGATATTTACAATCCACAGTGAACGAGTTAATGTATCTGTAGTCGCAGGCAAGTCTCAGAGAACCGTCTTTCTTTTTAACAATTACCAGCGGACTTGCCATTCTGCTCGAAGATGGTTTTATAATGTTGGCTTGAAGCATTTCTTTAATTTGTCGTTCAACTTCTGCTCGATAGATGAGTGGAATTCGGTAAGCCATAAATTCTTTTTCACGAAATTCCGGTTTCAGTTCAATTTCATGCTCAACCAATGTACATAGTCCAGGCTTTTCAGAAAATCGATCAGAATATCTGTTCAGTACTTCCAGCAATTGTTTTTGTTGAGATAATGTTAAATGACTAATCTGTTCAGGATCAAGATTCAGTGAATTCTTTTCATCTTGCAAGTCATTCTTCGTCAACAACTCAACCACTGAACCAAAGTCTTCATCTTCTTCAACGATTAATCCACAACTCATTGCTCTTGTAATGTACTTTCTGATTTTATTTGCGTGAATTATCTTTCGACAATCGTCACCCATATCAATCAAATAAGAGTACTTGGACCTTCGTTGTATGACAGTACATGGACCATGCCATCGTGAAATCAGTTTATTTGTTGACGTCGGATACAACACAATAACTTTTTCACCCGGTTCAAATTCTTTATGTTTCGCTCTTTTGTTGTATTGATTCGTATACTGTAATTGCTTCTCTCGTGAATATGATTCTGCAAACAGTAATGCTTTTTCCATATTTGCTTTCATGTCTTTCAAGTACTTTTCTGGTTGGATTCCAATATGAGGTGGTAAATTAATTTCTCTTGTCCAACTTTCTTTTAAAATTGCCAATGGTCCACGCGGAATCTTTCCATACACCAACATATAAGGAGCAATTCCAGTAGTTGCATTCGGTACTTCTCGTAATGCCCACACTGTAAACGGAATTACTTTATGCCATTGCCTTGGATTGTCAACAATTACATGATGGATCATTTTCTTGAATGTTTGGTTCCATCTTTCTACTAGTCCAGCTGCCTCTGGATGACCTGGCGTATCAAATCTTGGACTACACCCCATTAAATTCAGAAATTCTCTTGTCAGACTCGCAGTAAAATTTGTTCCTTGGTCACTTGTGATCACAGAAGGTACACCAACGTTCATGAACAACTCCATCAAAGCATCACATACAGCTTTCGCAGTTAATGATTTCAACAGAAACACTGTAGGCCATCTTGTGCAAGAATCGACAATACATAAACAGTACTTGTGACCTGCAGCAGATGCTGGCTCGATTGGTCCTACACAATCCACCGTAATTCTTCTAAACGCCACATCTTCTCTTGGAATTGGAGTGATAGGAACCCTGTCCATCACCAAACTTCTTGCCTTTAACTGACATTTCTCACATGATTTGCAAAATTTCACTATATCTCTTCTCATCTTTGGCCACGTAAAAGACAACTTTATTCGTTCTCTAGTTTTCTCTTCTCCAAGATGTCCTCCAAATACTGATTCGTGAGCCAACTCCATCACTTTCATTCGTCGCTCTTTTGGTAACACCAATTGATATATCGTTTGCTCTAATATTCGATATCTCTTGTACAGTAAGCCATTTACCACGCAGAATTCAGATTCTTTATCTGGTGCTAACGTCCACCATGCTTTCAATGATTCATCTTGTCTCTGCTGTTCTTCGAATTTCTTTGCGTCTGCAATCTGCATCTGTTGTTCTTCGTCTTTCTCATTTTCTTCAAACAAATCTCCTATCGCCACATCACAATCATTATCCTCTTTCGTTTCATTTAGATTACCATTCTTGCATGCAGCCATCTCTTGTTCACTCATCTCTGCTGTTATACCGTCTTGCATTAAACTTTGTTGATCATCACTTTCGTTTTCCTCTTCGCTTGAACTTTCAGTTTCACTTTCCTCTTCGACTTCTATCACTTTCTTTCGCTGACTCTGCAATCTCGTCGTTACATTCGCTTGCACATCTCCTTGTATCATTTTCACTTGTGGCACGGCTTTAAGTTCTGCAATGATTTCTGGATGCAACAAGAATCTTTCTGTGCTTCCCATTTTTGCAATACTAGCACACATCAATGTCACATAAGGTGTAAGTGAACATTTGACTTTATGCGGAATTACCTCTTCTTCCACATCGTTACAACACAGCCTTACATCAACTTTCACCAACTTTGCAGGAATGGCATCTCCTGCCACGCATTGTAAGTTCACTTTTCCAATCTGCTCCACCTTCATGCCTTCCAGTAATTCTTCACTAATCACCGGAACCTCTGCTCCAGAATCAATCAGTGCTTTTACTTTTATTGGTTCTTTTCCTGCTGTTCCACGAATTTCTACCTCGACGTACTGCAATACCACTTTCTTCAATGTTGTACTTTCATCTTTTCCAGCCATTTCTTTCTGCATTCCATTGTGCAATAGAATTTCTTTCTGAATATCAGGTGAAAGGTGACATTTCATCACTGACTTTACTTCAGTTTCATTGTTCTGATGTTCTGTGGCTTGACTTTCAGAATTATCAACCACTTGAATTCGATTCACCCTCGAATGTTCTTGTTTTCCATAATTTGAGGTTGTAACAGGAACTGGACAGAATTTCATCAAATGCCTGTCTGATCCACAGTTATGACAACGTTTCACCACTGCACCTCGTTGTTCGATGCTTTCTTTTCTCTTATATGGAGTAAACGATGCATTGCCTTCTCTCGCGACAAACCTTGGTGGTGATTTGTTATATACCTGACGTTGTCTGGTCATCATCGACTCTCTATTCTCGTGAACAACCGGAGAATTTGGTTTCACTTCTGCACCTCTGAACTGATTTCCTGTTTCTTGATTGCTCTTCCAATGAAAACCAAAATTTGGAGTGAACTGTTGATTTCTTTTTACATTGGGTACAAAATCAAAACTTGTCTTATTCGGAATTGCCAAACCAATTCGATTATTAACATGAATGTCTGCTAGGTCTGCCACAACACTAGCTTCGTAACAATCAGTTCCTTCCTTCGACAATACAAACTGTAGTGGACCTGGTGGTAGTGATTCTTTCAACTTATCCGCCACTAACAAATCAAACAACTTCTCAAAATTCTTATCCACTTTGCGACTTTTACATAATAGTTCAGCAAGTTCTTCAGCCTAGCTGTAAACATTGTATACGTTTCTTCAGCTGTCTTCTTCGCATCAATAAACTTCGATCTGTACTCTCTCGGTGTCAACTTGAATTCTTTTAACAAGTGCTGTTTCACGACTTGATAATCGTCTAAATCATCGAATGACAATCTGTTTAGAACAGTTCTAGCTTTCGGAGTCATCAATGGCAATAGTAACTTCACCCAGAATTGTTCTTGCACGTTGAAACTACGAAACGCATTCTCAACCGTTTCGAAATATAATGGCACCTCCATCATATCGTTTGGCATTTTAGGTAACACGTGTTTCATGGCATCACCAATTTTCTTTATTTTCGAAACCATCGTTTCACTTTCTTCCTGTTTCCTTTTCTGTTCTTCTCGTTCTTCTTCTCTTCTTTGCTCTTGAGCTTCTCTATTTCGCTTCTCCTCTTTGAGTTGTGCTTCTTTTAATGCTATTTTTTGTTGTTCCAACTTTAAACGTTCTTGTCTTTCCTCTTCCGCCTTCTCCATGCTTTCTTTCTGTAATTTCAGTTCTTCTTGTCTAACCTGTTCTGCTCGCTCCAACTCTGAAATTCGCACTTTTTCCTTTTCTTCTTCACGTAGTCTCTTCTCTTCAATCTGTTGCTGACGTATCTCTTCGTCACTTTTCCGCGCCTTTTCAAATTCAATCATCTGCTCTAATCTTCTCCTTTCAGCATCTTCTCTATCTTTTCTCAATTGCTCTAATTGAATTTCAAATTGCTGCCTTTGCAATTCTTCTTTCTCTCTTTGAAGACGTAATTCTTCCTGTCGTGCATTTTCTGCTTTCTCTTCTTTTTCTCTCTGAAGACGTTCTGCCTTCTCTTCCTTTTCTCTCTGAAGACGTTCTGCCTTCTCTTCCTTTTCTCTCTGAAGACGTAATTCTTCCTGTCGCATTTCTTTCTCTTCTTGTCTCCGTTTCTCCTCTCTTTCTTTCTCGTCTTGTCTTCGTTTCTCCTCTCTTTCTTTCTCGTCTTGTCTTCGTTTCTCCTCTTTCTCTCTTCTTGTCTCCGTTTCTCCTCTCTTTCTTCTTTCATCATCATCCACTGCATCATCATCTCCATAGACATAAGTCCAGGCGGTTTTTCAATAACCTTTTCCACAGCACCGCCGACAGCACCTTCTTCTTCTGCTTCTTCCTTAAGCCAGACTTCAGCTAGCGCTTCTAACATGTCCTCACGTGACATATCTTCCAGTTTCTCTTCTTCAAAACCAGCCTTCAACAAGCGCTGTTTTAATCTTTCAGAAGACATCTTCTTCAGTTCTGCTTGTTTTTTGACACTTAATTTCTCCATCTTACTTCTTTACTTCAGTGCTGTCCTTTCTGGAAAACACCAGTTTTCTTTTGTGTTTGAAGTATTGGGAATTGTTCTTTGTTTGATAACAACCAACTTTTATACCTTTGTCGTTGAGGCTTTCGTTGTCGTAGATTTACCAATGATTTGAATGCGTATTCACCAGTCGACGTTGTTTCGAATCCCAGACGTTGTTTCGAATCCCAGACGTTGTTTCGAATCCCAGACGTTGTTTCGAATCCCAGACGTTGTTTCGAATCCCAGACGTTGTTTCGAATCCCACCGCTGTCACCAAATATGTCACCAACTCTTTTCTTTCTTAGTTGTGACCTACCTCAAGAACTTTCCTTATCTCTACATATAAATTGCTCAACGTCTTCTAACTGTTTAAGAATTAAATTGACACAGTTCTTTGAATGTTTCTTCTTTCTTCAAACACAGTTTAATAACAACAACTCAACTCTTGCCTTAAAACAACCGTACTACACTGTATAGTTCAAATTTACTGTCAATAGTTGCAAAACATTAGTTCACAGGCTTAATAATTAAAACGAGGGGCCTGATGGATGTCTGCCCCAGGGCCCGATTTGGCTCTCGACGCCCATGCTCAGCTGAAAGACCCATGCTTGATGATCGCAGGCAACGAGGAGGGATGTAGGGAGGTCTGATAATTATAGTCGGGCTAAAATAATACGTTTATTCCTGGTCTTTGTAGTTTTAGTAGCACAGGTAACAGATGAAACGCTGTCGCCATCTCTCGAAAGCATCTAGAAGAGAACATTTCTTTGTACTTGACCGAAGAAATGTAATGTAAATCTTCGAATTATTTCTCAGCACCACACAAAAGCCACGTCAGGGAGACCAGCTTATATATCAAATCAAGTCTGCAATAGCCAGGTTAATTGTTTGGGTGCCAGATCAGATTCCAGGGGGTCAAGCCGAGACAGCGTGGTGCAATGGAGATGGTGGTCATGGGGTGGTGTAGGAGTAGAATCAGGTAAGGATAGCTTGAAGATATCAGTTTTCAGAAGAGGGAGATGGAGCTGGGTGAGCAGGGAAAGGGGAGATGGAGAAGCAGGGAAGGGGAAGGGGAAGCAGGATCAGGGAAGGGGAGAGGAGAGGAGAGGGAGGAGTAGGAGCAAGGAAGGGGAGAGGAGAGGGAGAAGCAGAGGGGGGATTCTCCTCAGAAGGGATTCTTTGCTGACGTTTCGTGCAGATGTATAAACATGTTGTTTGTCGTCTGTAGATAAACATGTTTCTGAACAAACTGACGGGTACGTCTGTTGGTCTGACCGCCTGGGATATGTTTGACATCAACAAACCTGCGATGCTCACCGTAAGTGACGACGATTTTCAAAGCGAATTTACTACACAGCGATGGCGCCTTCAGAACCGAAACAGCCACATGTCAAATAATAATAATAAAATAATAAAATAACATTATGAGGAGGAGGAGGAGGAGGAGGAGGAGGAGGAGGAGGAGCAGAAGGAGGAGCAGAAGGAGGAGGGGAGGAGGAGAAGGAGGAGGAGGAGCAGAAGGAGGAGGAGGAGCAGAGGAGGAGGAGCAGAGGAGGAGGAAGAGGAGGAGAAGGAGGAGGAGTAGGAGAAGAGGAGGAGGAGAGGAGGAGGAGGAGAGGAGGAGGAGGAGGAGGAGGAGGAGGGAGGAGGAGGAGGAGGAGGGAGGAGGAGGAGGTGGTGGTGGTGGTGGTGGTGGTGGTGGTGGTGGTGGTGGTGGTGGTGGTGGTGGTGGTGGTGGCGGCGGCGGCGAATGATGACGACGACCACGAGACGAAGATGATGATAATAATAATTATTAGTATCCACCATTTTTTTAATAATAATAATAATGACAAGGATCTTAGGCCGGGGTTGGCCAACAGATTAAGAGATTATTCCTACTTCGGATAAAAATAATTAAAGTGATTATTATTATTGTTGTTGCTGCTGCTGCTGTTGTTGTTGTTGCAACAACGATAAGCGGATAGATAGGCAGACATTCAGGAAGACAGACAGTCATACAGATAGAAAGACAGACAGATACGAAGTATAGTAATTTTGAACATTTTACTGTTCGTCCATTTTTCAGATCATGGGCTTGCTCCTGTCTTTCTTCTTCCTCCTGATGCAGTTTAACAATCCCCTTCAGAACATTCCCTCTGCCCAGTGCGATTGTCCCATCGACCCATCAACCGGTGTCAACGATTCTTTCAACATCACCAACCCAGGCAACTACAACGACTCTGACGTCATCGGTCTCAACGTCCTCTTCCACTAGAGTAATCATCATCATCATCGGCTCAGACGATGCGGACATGATTCTGTTAATCTAGAAACAACTTAAGCGCATTCAGCCCTCGTGAATAAGACGGTGCCCTGTGGCGCTTTAGGAATTTTGACCTTTCGATTACGATTAGAGAAACCCGCACTTTTCAACCTATCCTGTCCTATAGTTCCAACACGGTTTTTCAGTGGTTTCCAAAAATGCGCTTTATAATGGTCCAGATACAAATATATGGGGGGGGGGTTACTAGGGTACTCGTACTCCCACTTTCTGGACTGGAGTATACCCTACCCCAGCTTACCTAGCCAGAGGAAACAATGCTCATTATTATTTTCTCAGTGGAAGACATTCTTTTATAGCTCAACACTAAAAACAACTTACTAGGCATAGCCTAATTATCATCGTGATGATCCGTGATCACGATCATCGTCATCCTCACTGTTGTCATCATCATCATAATCATCGTCGTCGTCGTCGTCATCTTCACTGTTATTATAATATTATCATCATCATCGTCGTCATCATCATCATCGTGATCATAAGTATCACTATTATTATACATGGCTCATACACGGTGTCTTTACCCCCCCCCCCCCCCTGCCTAGACCCAAGTTATACCTTTGTTTACGTGCATATGCCTCTATGCTGACCACCATCGACGATTTCCACTCTAAGACCCAGTCTGTCTCCCTCGCTTCGTTATCACAATAACCATCTGCCAATCATGATCGACAATCCGAACCCGACATCCACAGGGAATTGCAATTTGTGAAAAATTCAAAACGACGAACGTGTTTCACAGCGTGGCTTCAGTTTGGAACACAACACGCACTAATAAAACTTAACAACATTCATCCAATTCAAACCGTCCGTCCAAATCACACCACCCATCCAATTCATACCACCCAACCAAGTCACACCGTCCAGCCAACTCACGCCACACAAGCAATTCACACCGTCCAACCAATTCACACCATCCAACCAATTCACACTACCCATCCATTTCACACCGCCTAACAAACTCACCCTTCCCTCCCAACTAAATTCACACCGCATGCTCTTCTGAATATAACAGATCGCCTGCAAACCTTGCCCGGTTGCAACCCTTGCCCCGTGTTTGCGCAACCTTTAAAATGCCAACGATGTCCAACCTCCCTCTCCGCACATACTTACTAATAATTACAACCTAACGGAAACCATTTGACGTGACACCGTCTGTACGCTGGTGGCGCCCCCTATAACACGACACGTCGCCATTTTGATCGATTGCCTCTCTCGGCGTCTTTCTTATTATATATTAAGCGTTGGTCGCTGCAACGTTTTTCAATGCCATATTAAATAGCAGTTCTCTCTCGCTTTCCGAATGCATTTGAATGAATTAGCAACAACATGTGTCCAATTCCACCGGATTTGGTCCACTTCTTTCGTTGCACTCAGTTCGCTGTGATTTTTAAAAGTTATTGCACTTGTCCGAAAAACAGGAAACAGACCCCCTTCATGATTGGCATGCACGAGAGAGAATTTCACAAGGTATATTACACGCGGAGATGTATGATGTCTATATTTGGTTATATGCAGATGGTGTTTACATTCGCAGTCCAGCTGTGCCTGCTGTTTGCAGATGGACCATGGATGAGACAGAATTTAATATGTAGGCCTTTATACTGCATTCCATTGGGCATTGAACTCGCATTTCTTCAACCAGTTCTAAGACTTTCTTGTTTTAGGTTCTTACAGTGACGTAACGAAGGGGGGCAGAGAGGGGCCACCGCCCTCTGGCGCAGCACAAGGATGCGTAAAATTAGTTTTCAGTGGTAAATACTAAGGACAGAATTTTAAAAATTAGCTTGTTGCCTTCTTAATCTCAGCAGACAATTAAGACAATAGCCTATGTTAGTGTTACAATAACAATATTTTGAAACAAGTAAAAACTACTGCTCACTACTGACCGTTCTGTTCTTTAACTTTGTCTTTGCATATATAAAAATCGTTTGCTAATGGTGCAGTGGTGTAGTGGGGGGGCGGGGAACGCCGTTCCTCCACTTTTTTCTCACACTATGCAAAATTCTTGCAAGATGGCACTTTTTGCTTACTTCAATATACAGGCGTTCCCCCACTTCATTTTTTAGGACTACACTACTGTAATGGTGTTTCATTAATTATTACAGATCAAAAACCATTGAGTAAATTCTGGAACCCAACTCATATTTGTAATTGTATTAAATTAGTAGGCCTACACACTACTATGATATGAATGATTAAAAGTCAATTAGAAAATTAAAAAGGGGCGTAATCATTAAATCTTGGCCCTCGGCGCTGAAACCTTTTGTTACGCCACTGGTTTCTTGGTTTCTTATTTCTAACTGATGCTATATGCAGTAGGAATTACAGGATTGAATATAACTGAAAAGGCGCATCAAGAATCTGCGGAGGCCGAACTGAGTCAATAATATCATGGTCATAATATGAGAGGCTCAAAGTTCGACCGTACGTTACAGCAGAAAATAGCGTACGCGTACGGTACGTAATTTACTAAAAATAATAGCGTACGCGTACGGTACGTTCGTATTCCGTACGTATGAGCAGCCTTTAATATTAGTTGCTTCTCGTGACGTCACATTTTGTCTCCTCATTTTCTCGTCGTTTTTTTCTCGTCGTTATTACGTCACTTTACAGTTCTTATTTGTAGTTCCGTTTCAGCGAAGAGGTAAATTATTATTTTGTTTTTATTTTGTATAATTTGATTATTTTATCTACAGAAATAAAACAGGCTGACGGATTCATATTTGTTAATTCTATAATAAAAAAATATAAAAATTAGCGTACGCTATTTATTAATTTAGCCAAAAAATAGCGTACGCGTACGGTACGCATTTCAGCAGAAAAAATAGCGTACGTTCCGTACGTACGGTCGAACTTTGGAGAGGCTCAACGTTTTTCAGTGGAAGGAGATACTGGCTTCGACTGTTCGACGTGTATAATAGTTGCCAGAAAACAGTCTCCGGAATAGGCCTACAGTTCCAGTCCCTTGTTGTATAATACAGTATAATATATTATGCAACAATGCAATATGTATATTATGTGTAAATATATATAGGCCTATATATATATATATTACGCATAATATACATATTATATATCTTAGGGTGTCCCAAAAGATCAAAGTTATATCAATGTCGTAAAACTCTGCAAAGTTTCGTTTAGCTAAACTGAAAAAACCTGCAAAGTTACAGCAGGATTGAACATGATACATGATATCTAGAGGTCCACAAGGCTTTTACAATTTTCGTATAAGTATACCTCAACCAGTGGGGAAATTTTACTCAAAAGCGGTTTTCAATGGATAACTTTCAAACGGGTAGAGATAGTCACTATTCCTTTGGCGAGTTTTCCTGGAAATGTTTTGCCTGCAATATATTTTTTTCACCAGGTTACTCTTAAAGTACTGTTAATTCTTAATGGTATACATGCATGGTTGTTTTTGAAGGAGGAATTAAAATAACATATTTGGGAAACCCTTCGGCAGTTACTTCTTCCAGAGCATGTGACATGACGTCACTCACCGTGACGTTCCAAGTCATCTTTTATATCTCCATAGCCACAAGTCTTAGAAATGGGATCTTGGTGTCTAGTGTCGGATTTTTGGCTACTGGAAATTCGGAAGAAACATGCTTTCCACACTGCATGATCTATAATATCAAGTAACAAGTCGATCGATCTGTTACAGTTCAAATTACCTTGGCATAATCGTAGAAAGTTTGCTGTAGCCTACCTATTTTACTGGGAATCACAACGTATGAGGACTAATCTCATTTTAGGAAAGTGCTTTATACTGTCTCCACTAATCAAAAACCACAATCACAATTCTATTGCTAGCAAGCAGTTCATGAGAAACCAAGGTCAACTACGCCGATTCAATTGACCCAAGATCACACAATGATCGTACAATGTAGAGTGTACTATTTTGGATTTGACCGTGAGAAAACCACAAAGAAACCAACAAACCATTCCAGTACGTGCGGTTCATGAGATCGAAAGGTTAAACATTACAGGTCAAGCGACCTTGGTCTACAGGGTAATGTGATGAACATATGATGTTGATTATTACTCTGATGCGTGTACTTTTTTGGATTCCGAGACACAGAAAACCAGGAACATCATTATATCAGTTGTAGTTCCCGTGAAGACAAAGGTTGACCATAACCGGTCAAGTGACCTTGACCTAAAAGTCCTAGGAGGTTGATTATTACTTCACCGATATTTGACTGTAGAGGTCAAATGACCTTGAAAATGAAAGTCGTCCGATTGTACTACAATGTTAGAAATCACCGGTAAGTTAATTGAAATGTCCCAGTAGTCTGAGGATAAGACCCAGTAGTTTTGGTGATTTGTCCCAGGTAATATTTTACTTTCAATGTCAGTTTCCAATAACATTTAAAGTAGTGTAGCAGACTTTGTCCCAGTAGGCTAGTCCAAATCCGTTAAAATATGCACTGTATGATTAGCTGTAACTTCGTACAATATAATAACTAGTCCTACATAAACTTTCTAGAGGCTGGATGTTAAGATATGTAAACTAAACTTTTTAAAATTTCTGTGATTTTGAGACACCCTATTATAGACTATATATATATTATATATATATATATATATATATATATATATAATGTATGTATAATGTATTATGCATGAACAAGTCTTCAAACGTCGAAGATTTGGTGGCTTCCATTAGCAACCCTTCGTGGAATCGTGATGCACGGATCACGTAGTGCCTGTATACGGTTTCATTTCTCCCAACATAGGCCAGGCTATAGGCCTAGGCCTATATGATTTCCTTCGCTTCGTGCAACCAAATCCAAGACGTCGTTAATATCATGTTCGTTCTGCTTCCTCTTAATGTTTTTCTCCTTCCTTTCTGCGTTTTTTCGGTGGCTCGATGGCCATTCATCTCAACCGATTCGTTGCAAGAGTTGTTCTTTGATCATGAGGAATCCTCAGCGACCCCTTCGAGTCGATTGCAGATCCATCTAAAACCTTTTCTTTGTAAAGAAATCCTTTAATTCCGGGATGTAGAGCTTCTTAAGGTCGGAACTCGACAGGATACTTACTTAGGTCTGATCCAGCCATCGCTCTTTCGCTCCAGCGACTGCTGCAGGCGGAGAAACTCCCTAGACGATCTGCAGTTATAGGAAGCAGGAAGACAGATGAACAGCGCTATGCACGGATACAGTTAGAGACGGAGGCGGAACATAAAAGAGGAGATGGGATCGCATGGAGGAAAGGGTTGTGGCGTAAAATAGTCGACAAACGATGTAGAATAGAAGGACCGGTGGATAGATAATATCGCACTCCTTCCTATCTGGACTCTGCTCTCTGACACTATCTTGAAACAAGGAACATCACAGACGCCTCTTTTAACTAACAAGTATTATAGCGACGCTCTTTCATTTGAAACTGTGTTTGACCCCAACAATCTCCGAAAATAGTAGGCCTACCGGGAATATTATTGCCAATACTGCAATAAAACGTGCGTAACAGTGAATGATCGAGCGCATGGTTCAAAATGCAACGATTTAATGCCACGGCTCTACGAGAATCGATCCAAATCAGGAATCTGTGCAGGCCAAAATATTTGCTACAAATCAAAATTCTGTTCAAATCGCGATATCCTAGGTAGTCGTAAACATATCATTTGTCAATTTTCGTATTGTAATAATATTCCAATTTCTGCACAGATTCGTGACATTGGCTTGCACAGCTTCGCTCCTTCCTACAGTACATCGCGCTGTATCTACGATCCTGACTTAATGTTCAATACAAGGCATATAATGAGCAGGTTCTTTCTGCGAGCAATTTAGCAATATTACTCTGTGGGGTGACATGAATGGACTTCTGCCTGAGTTCCCCCAATAAGTGTAAGAAACCCTTCAACTCGGTTAATTATCAGCGCTTCAATTAAATATAAATATTTTAACGCTGGTGATTAAGCTCTTCTCCCTGAATTGGTTTTTATGTGGCGCTGAAAATAATCGAAGATATTTACCGGACATCAAACTACCTTCCGATTCTGTTACTCCTTATAGCCAGCTGCGTAACCATGGACCCGCTCGGGATACAAGACCGGGTCTTGGACAGAGGGCATCTGCTCAGAGACTACTGCGGGTCCTGGATTGTGAGTTCATTTCACTAATCAAGTATGGGACCCATTTCAGTACTCTTCAATTAGAGTCATCTGTATGGGGACCATTTGAGTACTCGGGATGTGTCCATTTAAATAATCTGTATGTTAGTCATTTCAGTAATCTGTATGGACCAATTTGAATAAATTATATGGGACCCATTTGAGCATGGGCTCACTTGAAAGTTAAGCACTTGAAAGTTGAAGGTATGCCAGACGAACGTTAACATTCTGACGATTAAGGATAACTTGTTGGTCGATGTTTGCTGACGGTTGGTCAGACGGAAGGAAGGAAGGAAGGATGGATGGATGGATGGATGGATGGATGGATGGATGGATGGATGGATGGATGGATGGATGGATGGATGGATGGATGGATGGATGGATGGATGGATGGATGGATGGATGGATGGATGGATGGATGGATGGATGGATGGATGGATGGATGGAAGGATGGATGGATGGAAGGATGGAAGGAAGGAAGGAAGGACGGTTGTAATGAATTGGAATCAGTTGACCGACCGCGGAATTAATGAGAGAGAGCCACATTAAAGAGCCACTCATCATCATCATCGTCAACATCGCTTTCCATCCATCCATCCATCCATCCATCCATCCATCCATCCATCCTCTCGGCTGTTGCTGCTGCTGATGCTGCTGATGCTGCTGCTGCTGCTGCTGCTGCTGCTGCTGATGGGGAAAGTGACCGCGTCAGGTAATAAAGTCGATTGGACAACGATGACGACGATGATGCTGATGAAGCAAATTATGTCAACGACCGGAAACAAACAACTTAGCTCATCCAGATGTCAGGTCTACTCCTGTTGACATTTCCCTCCATAATAATTAGCCTCGTTTTATCTGTGTGGGCTAAGACCTGTGGTGGTGGTGGGTGGTGGTGGTGGTGGTGGTGGTGGCGAACTGGTGATAATGGTGTTAATTTTCGTTTTTAATGGCGGTTTTTTTACAAACACTCCGTGCAGTAAATACTGTCTTGAGAAGTTTATTTATACGTTGTTTTCGTATTCTGAGCTGTCGCACGCGTTTAAGACGAAGCCTCAAACGACACGAATTTACACATCAAGCCCCTATTATAATATTCCGCACACGACACGAATCTACGTATGATATTATTATTAATATTATGCTGCACGTGTACAAAATATAATATTAATAGGGCCTACATAGCTCATTGAAGAATCACAAAATTATCATGGTAAAAACCAGTTGTTTTCGTAAAACAATGCACGCAATTGACACACACACAGTCACACACACACACACACACATATATAGTGACATATATATATACACACACAAAGTCGCACACACACATACATATATATGTATATATAGACTATATGTATATATAATGGATAATAATGGCAATAATAATGCAAAGATAAGAGTAAAAAGCTCTTAGTTAAAACGCGAATGTAAAATCAACAAAAATTAAATGACGTCATCATGGTTGCCATGGGAACTCATTCAAACATTTTCAGTTTATGCAGATTTCCCTAATCGATAACGACACCGAGAAGTGAGTTACTGTAGTCAAGTCTGCTGTCTTTACTGGCTAAATGGAATTAATACAGTTGAAGGCATTGTTATAAACTGTCACCTTTTAAAGGACTTTTCATGTTGATTGGCTATAGTTCCTTTACGAAGAATCAGTATTAAAATTCGCGATTGCAGCACAATATACAGTAGGCTACGTAAAAGTTACCGATGGAGGTCGACCTATATACCTAGCATATACACAGCGAATTTTTCAAGATTTAGTCAGTAAGTAAACAGCAAGTATAGATAAGCGAAGTTTCTGAGCATGTGAATACGATTGTGCGTTGCAATTCGCGATGGTTCGGCTGTATAATATCATTATTAATATGTACAGAGATGTTTTTCTCAACGCAGCGTTCGCTACACTTGGCCCCCTCGGTCTCCCAATCGATCTCGTCCGTGGGATTCTTTCATTGGGATGACGAGTAGCATCCCCTGTCGTTCCCCGCTCCAGAGGACGCCACGCTAAGGCAGGTCGCCATCATAGGAAGGAATGGAAATTTCTTTAATATAGGCTATATACAGTCACGGCCGCGTAACTATTCATGCCATTGATGTCAACTGTCGAGTCCATTAATACCTGCTGTCAAGGCCATCATTATCAGCTGTCAAGGCCATTTAATTAGATCTGTAAGTCATCATTACGAGCTGTCGAGGCTGTTATTATTAGCTATCGAGGCCATCATTGTTATCATTTGAGAGCATCATTTAAGTTGATGTCGATTCCATTTTAATTAGCTCTCGAGACGATTCTCAGCAACAGTCAAAGTAATTTTCTTCTCGTCCATCTCAATCTGTTGCCCCTGAGTTTCATCACACTCTTCCACCCGCTTTCCATTGCTCCCCAGATGCATTCCCCCTTTTCTCAACCCTTCTCCACCCACCAGGAGCCTCTTCTCCACCATAAGTCCGCAACCCTCGCATCGGTCAACCACCCCTCCTGTCCACCTTTCATGACAACATGGCGGTCCTTGGAGGCGGGGACTCATCCCGCCCACTGACGCCCGGCCACGCCCACCGGCCACGCCTCCTGAGCCAGACCCCGCCCCTCTAGGCAGCGCACGGCATGAGACAGCCTCACGGAAGGCGTCACGAAAGTCCTTGGAGGCGTGGCTATAGATGAACGGATTGACACATGAGTTGACGTAGGGTAGGCACTGCGCCACGAGACTCAAGACGTCATAGACAATCGACTTGGGCACGTGACTCGGCGCGTAGTGATACACGAGTAGGATGAGGTGCATCGGCATCCAAAATAGTACGAAGACGACGACGACGAGGATGAGGAGACGACTGGCCTGGCGCTTCCGGGCGTCTGACCTTGACCTGAGGGCGTCGAGGGATGAAGGTCGATGCTTGGCGATGTGACGGAGGATGCAGGCCGAGAAGATGGCGATGATGGAGATGGGAAGGAGATATGCGAAGACGAAGAACGTCGTGAAGATGCGCTGACCAACCTCAACGGACACAGCATCGCATTTGACGGTCACTTGATAGGAGAAGAAGAGAGGGACGTTGACCAGTAGCATGGTCAGCCACGTCAGACTGACCACGATGACGATGTTACGTCTCGTTCGGATGCGAACAGTGGACGCGTTGTGTACAACGGTCAAGTAGCGGACGACGGACACGATGACCAGCGTGTAGACGGTCACGTAGGCCGTGACATTGATGACGTAGTGCATGACCTTGCAGGCGACGCTGCCCAGTGTCCAGCGGGTGACCGCGTAGTCGTAGGCAGTGACCGGAGGGATGACGAGGACGAAGGTGAGGTCAGCGATGGCCAGATTCAGCAGCAGGAGGTTGGTGACGGTCCGCATCTGAGGCTTTGATAGGATGACGTAGATGACGAGGACGTTGCCTACGAAACCGATAACGGTGATGACGCAGAAGAGTTGAGGTGCAACGACGCTGAAGAGGATGTGAGGAGGGTTCGATCCCTGGAGGAAGGACGAGGAGGAGGAAGAGGAAGAGGAGGAGGAGGAAGAGGAGGAGGAGAGGGAGGAGAGGAGGAGGGCGCTGGAGGAGCTGTTTGTCGGTCGGTGCTCCAGTGTCGGCGCTGATTCATTCACCGTGTCCATGGCAACCATAATGGAAGCTGACAAGAAAAGTAATTCAATGTGAGAGGAGTGGAAAATAACAAAAAACAAGAAGAACAAGACAAGAATAAGACCAAGAACATGAAGGAAAAACAGAAAAAAATAACAAGAAGAAAAAAGAAGGAGGAGGAGCAGAGAAAGAAGAAAGAAAAAGAACAAGAAGAACTAGAACAAGTATAAGAACTAGAACAAGAGCAAAAATTAAAAACAAGAAGAAAAAGAGGAGGATAAAGAGAAGGAGAAGAAGAATTCAATTCAATTCAATTTCTTGTTCCCAACAACAACAACAACAACAACAACAACAACAACAACAACAACAACAACAACAATAGGACAGTGTAACAGTACATAGTAGGTACATGTCAAGCAGTTCAAAGAGAAACAAATAAAAGTGGGTAGTTACTTAATCGTTATAATCAGCATCAGAAGAAGCAGAAGAGGAAAAAGGAGGAGAGAGAGAGAAGAAGAAGAAAAAGGAGGAGAAGGATGAGGAGAAGAGGAAGAAGAAGAAAAAGGAGGAGGAGAATGAAGAATGGAAGGTAAAGGAGGATAAGGAGAAGGTGGAGTAGGAGAATGAAGAAGAAGAAGAAGAGAAAGGAGAAGAAAAAGAGGAGAATGAAGAGAAGGAAGGAGGAGGTGGAGAGGAGAAAAAGCAGGAGGAGGAGAGGGAGGAGAGGAGGAAGAAGGAGAGGAAGAAAGAAGTAAAAGGAGGAGAAGGAGGAGGAGAAGACGACGACGTCGACGACGATGGTAATTATGATGACGGTGATGAAACGTGTAATTGCAGGATTATCTCCCTAGTCTGGTACTCAATAAAGTTCATTTATCTGAAAATTCTCAGAATTTATTGCATTAAAAGATTTATGAATTTATGTATCGGAAAGAGATTCATCAACTTCCCTTCGTCGTAAATGATCATTTTCCAACTTATCTTGAACGCCACACTTATTTCAGTGGATCAGAGTACCTACCATCAAGGGTTCGCACGCACAATTAAACCTATCAGACTATTTTCTATTAAATGTGATGGTCCTTCCTTATTGAACAACTTGCCTAAATGCGTGCATACCATGCAGATACGCAAATTAGTAGCATATCAATGCTACTAATTTGCGTATCTGGTATGCACACATTTAACAATACATGTGACTACCTATTAGAAAGCAATCTCCACTAGCTAAGTTAGTTATAATATTATTTGTTTGTTTTGATTAATTTCTAATATTGTGTTTTGCTTTTGCTTCTACATGTAAATGTCTTTAATAGATGTGACGTTTTAGTTAGAATATCTTAAGTTTATCATTCGTCATTGTACATATTTTGTATTATTCATTCATTCATTCATTCGGGAATTTATATAGCGCCCCTTCAAGGAAACTACTCAGAGGCGCTCCCGACTCCAACGCGCCCAAAAAGAACAGTTTTGAGTTTAGTAAGGAAAGTTTCAGGCAGACTCCCAGGGTGTAGACGCAGCTCTAGAGGAAGACCATTCCAAATCATTGGGCCTGCCACAGAAAAAGCTCGGTTCTGCATTGTTGCAGTACGAGCAAAAGGAACCATAAGAACTCCTTTTTCTGCGGAGCGTAGGAGGCGACGCCCTGGGACAACCGAAATCAAACAGCAGAGCTCACGGAGGTAAGTTGGGGCGAGGCCCTGGAGACAGCGCAAAACCAAGGCAGCTTATGTTATTATGTTATCGGAGGCTCCATCATTTTGTCCTTTGAATCTGCCTTTCGTAAATTATAGCTAAGATATTGTATACTGTTCTTAACGTGTTATAATATTGCTTTCAATAAACGAATGAAATGAAAAACCGAGACGAGGTTGACGTCAATGGATTAAATCTGATTTGTGTTGGCTTCAAAATGCATCATCCAGCTCCTCTGTCTCCTTGACAACCCATCGGACACGACGCAGCGCTCGTGAATAAGTTGGGGCCCTCCGCTTTCGTTTTAGAGTGGCGCTTTAAAGGTTTGGAGTATAGTACGATGAAGAAATGAAACAATAATATTGGACTCGTGTGCAAAGTAGAATGGCGCACAGTATTCACCGTCGTAATATCGTCGATGTTTCCGTAGTGTAGTGGTTATCACGTTCGCCTAACACGCGAAAGGTCCCCAGTTCGAGCCTGGGCGGAAACAAAAGCTTTTTCAATATCATATATTAATCGTTGCAATTTGTCGCCCATTGTCTGTGATCCGAAGGCGTCGTCAAACAAACCAATATCAATATAAATGTTGTAAATTAGGCGAAAATTATACTGTGACTAACTACGGGCCCGGCATTATTTTGGGTAATTTGGGTAACGAGCGGCGCTATATAAATGAATGAATGATAAGTAGTCTAGTCATTAATGTAAATATATCCCTCTAGCTGTGTCCATCAGACATTATTGGCCTACTCTACTCGTTGGCAAACCGAAGTAGACTAACGTAATGTAAAATTGTAAATATCAGAAATTTCTCAGCACTATACAAAAGAGGCGTCAGGGAGACCAGGTTTAAACACCGACCCTATATCAAATCAAGCCCGCAGTAGTAGGCTGAGATTTTGTCTGCTCCGGTGCCAGGTCAGAATCCGGGGAGGTCAAGCAGAGGAGACAACATGGTGTTACGGTGAGAATCGGTTATGCATGAGTGACGACGGAGTAGCCTAGAATGAGGAATAGGTTAGTCTTAAGGTTCAAAAGTTACGAGCCTGCCAGGAGTCGAACCTGGAATCTTCTGATCCGTAGTCAGACGCGTTATCCATTGCGCCACAGGCCCTTGCTGTCTGGCATAGGCAAGTGTTATAGTCAACTGACATATCAGACATTAGAGATGTTTCAGTAATGGTTAAAACTATAAAATATATTACAGTTTTCACGGTATAAGTCAGATAGACATTGCTTGAAGAATATGTTTGCATGAATCACTACAATCTTGTAAAATCTAATTTCTTAATGTAGGCTTAAGAACCTTTCCAATAAATAAAAATGATAGATTTGTCAGAAGTGGGATTTGAACCCACGCCCGGAGAACCGGACTGCGACCTGAACGCAGCGCCTTATAACCGCTCATGTGAGGCTTGTGTGCAATGGCAATTTTTCTAATCCTTTGGATAAATAAATGGTAGAGGAAAGACTTTTAAAATGGGCCATTGTGTTAAATGGTCCTCAACTATTTTCCCTCCTATCATGTCTGCGTAGAGCTTTACAGTGGGAAACCATCCGTCTACTCGTTCCAACTTTCTGTTCTGAATGTGCGCCGTTGCTCTTAACTTCTGCACGAAAGGCAACAATGTTCTTGTTTTGAAACATAATTGCTGATAAAATTGGTTGAACTTCAACCGCTTTTGTTTAGTTTATGATTTCAGCTATGCTATGCCCTGTTGTTTCAGAAGGTAGGCAATTTTTAATCATATAGAAACACAACTTTGTTAATGTATAATACATTCGTCGATCACGCTATAACAGATTTCCCCGAAGCACACCATGTTTGTAATAAATTATAGGTCTGCGATCGAATGTGTAATATATGGGCCATTTTTTATGGAATGAGACAGTAGAAATAGGCCTAGTTATGGCTACTAGTGATTTTAATCTTAGGCCAATCGTTTATAACTGTTTTAACATTAGTCTGCGGCAGGGAAACATTGCAATTCTATCTCTACAATGGTGGTTCATGGTACACACATGATCGTGCAATATGAACCGTTTCCGTATTAAAAAAATTATTTAAAACTTTATTTGCACAGAACAAGGAATCATTCCTTCATATTTGGTCACAACTCATGCCAAGTTAATGCATGGAATAAACAAAACTATCAATAATATTGCTAATCTGCTATGAAATAGTAAAAGTTTCCTAGGGGTTCAATATACAAGCCTTTCCCCTAAAGGTTGTAAAATTGTCCATTAATCATAATCTCGAGGTTCTACAGCACCCAAAAGAGCGAATCTATCTATATAGTTATATTTGGCTCAGATCTTGAATCTGAGAAAATGCCTTTCCATCTAGCGGCGATGACAATAGTCGATGATCGGGCAAACCTAGACCCAGAGCTCACTTTAGGAAAATCCACCATTTAAAATAGACACAACCCAGTTTATCATGAAAGCTTTTGAGTTACATGGAGAATATTGTCTTGACGTAGCGTTGGTCAGGATGGCCGAGCGGTCTAAGGCGCTGCGTTCAGGTCGCAGTCCGGTTCTCCGGGCGTGGGTTCAAATCCCACTTCTGACAAATCTCTTTTGAAATATTAAATGTGAAAACAACGTATATCATTGTGCATTTGACTGGTCTGTTCCAATGTGAAAGCGTGTGTATATAATCCGACTGTTAAGACACTGTGCTTGCGTGTGTGTGTTTGCGTATGTGTGTGTGTGATTTGGTCCGTGGTCCTGAGAATGTTTGGACCGTGCAGCCATATTGACTAACGTTCCCTTTTTATCCATCTACTTTAACTTGCTGAGAATGTTGCTTGCTTGCTTGCTTGACCTTGAGCCACAGGCTAAAAAGTCAAATCTTGCGACGACTAGTTCGATCACTTACAATCATTCAATCGTCGTGAAACTTGGCAGACAGACTCGCCCTCGCACACACTTCATTCTATCAAAATTTCAGCTCCCCAAAAAGGCTAGCTTATAGAATCGGGGACTCAACTTTTCGAATCGGGGAATCCTATTTTCCGACACGCAGCCTTGTGATTGGCCATTAATGCAACAGAAACGGGCGCGGTGCTTGATTAAACGGACTCTATGTTGTAAAATGCTATATATTTGTAGAGGTAACTGCTTAATATGACGGATTATAGGATAGTAGATGGATATAGTAAAAAACTTTGTTTTTACTATTGGTTCTTTTTATTATCCATCTAGTTTAACTTGCGGGAATCTTGATTGCTTGCTTGCTTGATTGATTGAGCCACAGGCTAAAAAGTCAAATCTTGCGACGACTAGTTCGATCACTTACAATCATTCAATCGTCGTGAAACTTGGCAGACAGACTCGCCCTCGCACACACTTCATTCTATCAAAATTTCAGCTCCCCCAAAAAGGCTAGCTTATAGAATCGGGGACTCAACTTTTCGAATCGGGGAATCCCCTTTTCCGACACAGAGCGTTGTGATTGGCCAGCGTTGCCATTGGCTGCAACAGAAACGGGTGCGGTGCTTGATTAAACGGACGCTATGTTGTAAAATGAACGCGGACTATATATTTGTAGAGGTAACTGCTTCATAAGACGCATTATAGGATACTAGATGGATATAGTAAAAAACTTTGTTTTTACAGGCTGTATTTTATTACTCTTTAAAACAATTTCAAATTGTTTCATACAATAGATTTTTTGGCTATTAATATTATTACAGATGAAGAACTCAACACTGTCTTAAATCTCATTGGGGTTTTTTTTTGAGAAAACAACGACACATAACAGAGTTAGGGCCTATTCATTCATTCATTCAGGATATTTATATAGCACCTCTTCAAGGGAACTACTCAGAGGTAGTTCATTATTACATTCATTTCATTTGGAGGATTCGTTTGCAGAGAGACAAACAGACAGAGGAAAGAAGGCGAGAAGAAGGAGGAGGAGGAGAAGGAGGAGGAGAAGGAGGAGGAGAAGGAAGAGGAGGAGGAGGAGAAGGAGAAGTAGAAGGAAGAGGAGGAGGAGTAGTTCTTTAAAAGTTTGAAGTTTATTGCAATTACAGTGAAGAACTGGAACAATTGGACTCGTGTCCAAAAGTAGAATGGCGCACAGTATTCATCGCCACAGTATCGTCGATGTTTCCGTAGTGTAGTGGTTATCACGTTCGCCTAACACGCGAAAGGTCCCCAGTTCGAGCCTCGGCGGAAACAAACGTTTTCACAATATTATACATTAATTGTTGCAATTTGTCGCCAATCGCCTGTGATCCGAAGGCGTCGTCAAATAAAATAATATCAATATCAATGTTGTAAATTAGGCGGAAATGATACTGTCATTAATTGCGGTAGGCATTATGGGTAGCTTGGGTAATATAAATAATGTTATGTAAATCTCCAAAATTCCTCTGAGCTACAATAAAGCCACGTCAGGGAGACCAGCATAGCTATATGAAATCAAATCCCAAAAGCGTTCCGGCGCCAGGTCAGAATCCGGAGGGGGGTCAAGCCGAGGAGACAGCATGGTGCTACGGTGGAAATCGTTGATGGTGGTGATCATGGAGTCGCGAAGGAGTAGCCCAGAGCCCTAGAATGAGGATAGGAATCATAGGATTGTCTTAAGGTCAAAAGTTACGAGCCTGCCAGGAGTCGAACCTGGAATCTTCCGATCCGTAGTCAGACGCGTTATCCATTGCGCCACAGTCCCTTGCTGTCTGACATAGGCAAGTGTTATAGTCACTTGATATATCAGACATTAAAGATGTTTCAGTATTCAGTAATGATTGTTAACTATAAATATAGAGCAGCTTTCACGGTACCTACGCTTAAGTCTCATTGACCTAGCTAAAAAATGTATTTGCATGAATGACTGACAGAGTCCTACTTACATGTATCATTCATTCATTTATATAGCGCCTCTCCAAGAAAAATACTCAGAGGCGCTCCCAGCTCAACCTTGGTGAAGTTGGTGGAAAAGAACAGTTTTCAAGTGTTTGCAGAACGAAACGAGAATATAATTCTTCAGTCTGCTCCTCGATTATCTCTCTCTCACCCTCACTGTTAGCTCGATTACACTTTTTCCTTAGACTATTTCTCCGGAGTTGAATCCATCCAATTTTGTCATCTAATTTCTTAGCTTGAGGACTTTTCCAATAAGTTAAAAGATAGATTGTCAGAAGTGGGATTTGAACCCACGCCCGGAGAACCGGACTGCGACCTGAACGCAGCGCCTTAGACCGCTCGGCCATCCTGACCCATGTTGCTTTGATGCCATGGTTTTCTATTCGTTTGGGTAAATCAATGGTAAAGCGTTCAGAATTGTCCCTTAATCGTAATTTCAAGATCTATACAGCGCCCAAAAGCGAATCTATTTATAGTGTCTGTTATATTTGGCTAAATTGGCTCAGAAAATGCCTTTCCATCCGTCTATGGGATTTATCATGAATTACATGGAGAATATTGTCGTCGTATAGCGTAAGTCAGGATGGCCGAGCGGTCTAAGGCGCTGCGTTCAGGTCGCAGTCCGGTTCTCCGGGCGTGGGTTCAAATCCCACTTCTGACAAGATGATTTTTGAATTATTAAAGATTGAAAGCAATGTGTATCATTGTGTATCTGAACTGTCTGCCTCAATGTGAAAGCCTGTGCATGGAATCATATAATCTGATTATTAAGCATTCTGTGTATGTGATTAATTTGGTCCATGGCCCTGAGCATGCTTTGGCCGTGCAGCCCTGCATATTTACTACGTAGGCCTACTTCTTTCAACAATATCCATACTGTTTCATGCAATGGATGTTGTGTTGGCTTTTCATTGTAGGCCTAGGTGAAGAACCAAACATTGTCTCATTGTTGTCTCATTATTTTCACAAAAACAACTACATACAGCCAAGTTATTGTTCTTTTCTTATTCAATAATAATAGTTCTAACAACAATTCCTTTAAATAACAGACAATAACAGACAATAATTTATATTTCTTCATATTATTTTTTTAATTTTTTTATTTCCTTCTCCAATTAAAAAATATTAGTATATAGACTACTATGTATGTTCTCAGTTGAATCCACCGATAATTGATGAGTTGCCCAACACCATTGCTGCTCTATATGTATAGAAGTTATTGGACGACGTCAGACCACAATCTGCTACTTATTATAGACAGACAATACAATACTTGTAGGTCTACTTAATAACTCGTCGAGTACAATACAATACAAAACAATCCATTGTTTTCGATTACAATGCAGAAATCTTTGCCGGATAGATCATACTTCGTCCGTAGGCCTTCCTCTATGAATGATAGATACTCTCGCTTCACTTCCTGTTCGTCGGCAGATGTCGTTTCTGTTCTGCTTTCTCCGCTGGAGATCGATCATCCTTCTCTTCTCGTTGACCTCCTCCTCCTCATATCGATTCCCTCGACCACAAGGACAGACCAGAAACAGTTGATCCAGGAGATATCATTCGCTGAGCGCACTTCATCCATCCACAATCCCTTACTTACTTCCTTCCGTTCTTCCTTTATTCCGTCATTCCTTCCATTTATGCGACCAACCAACCATTCATCCATTTCCACTCCTTTCTTCCATACACCATCCATTCATTCATTCATTCATTCTGGAGATTTATATAGCGCCCCTTCAAGAAATCTACTCAGAGGCGCTCCAAGCCCAGCCACGGAAAAAGAAAAAGACTGGTCCATCCATCCGTCCTTCCTTCCGTTTGTCCTTCCATCCGTCATGTCTTCCGTTTGTCCTTTATCCTTTGGTCCTTCCATCCGTCCTTCCTTCCTTTCGTCCTTCGTCCGTTAGTCCTTCCATCCGTCCTTTGGTCCGTCCGTCCTTCGTCCGTTAGTCCTTCGATCAGTCCTTCCCTCCGTTCGTCCTTCGTCCGTTCGTCCGTTGAGTCTGTCGTGGGGTGGATAGCGTCGTACGTCGTCTATCGATCGATTCGTCGTAGTTCCGTGTTTTTAATCGGACAAACATCGGCCGAGATCTTCGATTGCTCCTCACAGACATTTGTCAACAATCGTTCGCACGCACACGCACATACACACCTATACACATTCACACATACACGCACGCACACGCACATACACACACCTATGCCCACTCACACATACACACACGAACACGAATACAAACACAAACATACGAAATCCTCTATTTAGAAGCACTGGTGTTCGTTCTTCTCCTCCTCCTCCTCGTTCACGTCTTCCTCCTCCTCTTTCTGGTTCTCTTCTTCCGCCTCCTCCACCACCACCATCTCCTCTTTCTTCTAATTTTCCCCGGCTCCTCCACTTCTTCCTCCTTCTCCTCCTTCTCCTCTTCATCATCCCTTCTCCTCTCCTCCTCTTCCTCCTCCCCTCTTCCCTTCTCATCTTCTCCTCTTCTTCTTCCTTCTCTCCCTCCTTCTCCACTTCCTCTTTCTTCCATTCTCCTCATGCCTTTTCTCTCCTCCTCCTTCTCCTCCTCTTCCTTTTTCTCTCTCCTTCTCCTCCTCCTCCTCTTCCTCCTCCCCTCTTCCCTTCTCATCTTCACCTCTTCTTCCTCCTTCTCTCCCTCCTTCTCCACTT
>JACEVL010000066.1:383316-390816 GCA_020284085.1 Aporrectodea caliginosa
GGCCTACTTTGCGTGCAGTTCTGGCTTTTCGTTTTCAATGGGCAATTCTCATCAAAACACTTTGGGGCAGATAAGCAACGTGTTTCTTTCTGGGGCACGGTACCTGGTTGGTTATAGAGCGATCGCCTCGCAATGTGGATAGCACGGGTTCGAACCTGCTTCCCTGAGACGGTTGATTGTGTAGGTACCTTGAACAAGTCCTTCACTCGCAGGTGCACAGTGCCATCGATTGGTGCTTGGTCATCTAACATTTGGTAGTGGCGCTAAATAAATGCAACACATCAAGAGGGAATGCGTATATATAATAACTTCACAAAGGTGAATCGAGCACAAATTTGGTTCTACTTATTAGTAATAAGAAGAACCAAATTTGCGCTCGATTCACCTTTGTGCCCACTAAAATGTTGATAAATATCTGGAATTTCATTTCTAAAACCTATTAAACACCAGGAAAAATAATGAGAAAACAATACAGAAAATCTACAAACAGTAAACAAGATAAGCGTAAAAATATACCGAACAACGGAAGTCATGAGAAGTTTCGGAGAAAAGAATAACGGTTACCCCGCCACTGCCAGAACTCTGGTCGTGCCAGTCCCAAGCCTGCTTAAAGGAGGAGGGCGACGCTAATCATCTTTGTTATCACACAGTGTCGTTAATTAGAACTATAACAAATCATACGCTCTAGCAATGACTAATAAAGTCAGGAACCTAAACATTTGACGACACAGAACATTGAAATTATTCCTGTCAAAACAACGACGGAAACTTTAGTTCAAAATATCTGATCGCCGATGCAACGATTAACGTAATCATAAACATCATTTTTCTAAAGCGCCACTCTAAAGCTAAGCACCGGGCACCAGCTTATTCACGAGCGCTTCGTCGTGTTAGATGGGTTGTCGAGAGATGGAGTCAGGGAAGAACCGAATCCGGTTGCTATAGAGAGAGAGAGACCAGAGACAGAAAAGTTACTCGCATTCTTACCTGATATGCTTTGTCGCTGTGTAATTTCTCGATCCGCCAGTTCGTCGTTTACAACTCAGCTGCTCTGCCTCAACTAAAGCGACCGTTTGAGCGTTTACCTAAGACGCGTCGCTACCGTACAAGGCTGAGGAGGATCCGTGAATGCTCTGCTTGCTATCGAAGGGAGTGGGCGCCGATTGAGGCTCGATAGGACATGGACGCTCGTTGCATGTGTGCGGATGACGCCTGGATTGGGTGATGGAACTGCAGCAGGAGCAGCAGCAATCGGATGCTGCTGAAAGCATCCACGGTCTTTTCCTGCGAAACACTTCAACTGTATAAGGAGATATCTTGTTTCTCCAATTGATACGCAACAGTTCCTTGGATAACTGTAAACTATACCTTACAACGGAATCGCGTTTTTTCTCTCCAATTGTGGACCGGGAATGTTTTTTTAATGGGAGAGAAAGAACTTAAAATTCAATTCTGCTAAAACTGAAGTGTTAGCGCCTTCATTTTCTCATCCTCGGTATATAACGGCGGCTGGCCAGTCCTCTCTCTGGCTCTGCAAATTCTACCTCGATCCTTCTATTTCCTCTCTGGCCGTTTCGGTTCTAAACACCATCTAGTCCACCGTATAGCCGACTGAATGTCTGCCTGGCCCTAGGATAATAACCAGAAATCGATTTTTACCTTACATGTCTAACGATTTTGCTTTGACTAAGCGCCTGTGAATAAGTTTGCTCCCATGACTTGGCTTTCTTTTGGCGCTACAGAAATCTCAAGATTTCGATATCTGAACTTCACACCGACAAAGAAGAGTCGATGCATTCAATTAATCAGTTGAAATGCATATAGCGCCGCTTCAAGGTCTCTTCTCAGAGACGGTCAACTTGTAGTCGAGTGACTCGAGTGCAATAGAGAAAACATCTCGACGCTATCTCTCAGCCCTGACATGGACTTCACCCTCCCCTCAGACATCTGGAGTCTGACAGTCCAGCACACTAATCACTAGATTATTTAGCCCCCTCTCACAGGGCATTAGGTGATTGCGAGAGACGACCACTTGGGTTGGGATGAAACGAAACCATCCAATCTCCGATTCACAATCCTAGGATCTTGGATCGGTGGCCCAAGCAAAGATAAGTTAAGCCAAGCTAAGCAAAGATAAGCTAAGCAACGCTCAGTTAAGTTAAGCTAAGCAAAGATAAGCTAAGCAACGCTAAGTTAAGCAAAACAAAGCAAAGATACGCTAAGCAAAGCTAAGTTAAGCAAAACAAAGCAAAGTAAAGCTATATCGTCTTATAGTAGACTGTATATATGCAGTGAGGCCCACATTTCCTGTCGTATTTGCCCTTGAGCCGACTGTGGACAAATCCCTTGGTCCTGAACAAGGGACCAGCTCCAAGGTCTTGAACAAGGGACCAGTGCCAGTTCCTAGACACGGAACCAGCGCCAGTTCCTAGACACGGAACCAGTGCTTCACAGAACTTACTGTTTACTCAGCATCTGACGCAGATATCAAATTCCACCGCTTGACGCCGACGACAGAGAGAAGTATGTGCAAACAGTTGTCCACTGTTGTTGTTCTTACACGGAAACTGACGGAGTTGCTCCTAAGGAGGAAGTTGGAAGGTACAATCACTGGATGACAGATCAAACGCACTACCATAAACATGTCAGTTATATCATCATCAGACTGGATGTACCGCTGCTGCTGCTGCTGCAGCTGGTTTTACCACTTCCAGCTTCGACCATGACATCGAAACTGATCACGCGACCACCTTGAGGCTTCAGTTGATTGGGCTAAATTGGGTCATCCAATGACACAGTTTCTCTTCTGTGGCTGAGAAATTTGCATATCATGTTACGTCACATTGCGTCACATTACATAACAATACCGTAAATCACATAATAAGAACGCATTCATAGCATTTGCAATTCACACTAAGCAACAGATCTAACGGAAATGCGATTTCTATCCGTCTTCCACACTCCGATCCACAGCATGCCTACACTCTCCCGAATTCCATAGACAGACAGACAGACAGACAGACAGACAGACAGACAGACAGACAGACAGACAGACAGACAGATAGATACATACATACATACATACATACATACATACATACATACATACAGACAGACAGACAGACAGAAGGAAAGACAGACAGACAGACAGACAGATAGATAGATAGATTGGTAGATCGACAGATAGATAGTGTCCATGTCTCTGTGTATGAGAAATAGATATGATAGAGGAAGTAAGAGAGAAAGACAGAGACAGAGACAGAGGAGAGAGAAAGAGATAGACAGAGAAAGAGAGACAGAGACAGAGACACACAGAGACAGAGACAGACAGAGAGAGAGAGAGAGAGAGATAAATTGGTAGAATCTAATTATAACGATTTCTCGAGCGATGGCGTAGGATGCCATATAATATCGTCGCCGTTTCGCATTTTATGTTTATAGCGCTGTTATTTCTGACTTGTAATTAATCAAAGGCCTTGTTGCTCAAGGCTCCTACTACACAGCCATGGCCGTCTAGGGGAGGAGGAGGCGGAGGAGGAGGAAGAGGA
The DNA here is from genome assembly GCA_020284085.1 of Aporrectodea caliginosa. Classification (NCBI taxonomy): domain Eukaryota; kingdom Metazoa; phylum Annelida; class Clitellata; order Crassiclitellata; family Lumbricidae; genus Aporrectodea; species Aporrectodea caliginosa. The sequence goes on from JACEVL010000066.1 coordinate 386,865, forward strand.
GGAAGAGGAGGAGGAGGAGGAGGAGGAGGAGGAGGAGGAGGAGGAGGAGGAGGAGGAGGAGGAGGAGGAGGAGGAGGAGGACGTGGAGGAGGAGGAGGAGGAGGAGGTGGAGGAGGAGGAGGAGGAGGACGTGGAGGAGGAGGAGGAGGAGGAGGAGGAGGAGGAGGAGGAGGAGGGGTTCGAAGGACGCTGGTTACAAATCGAGCGCTCTACCAATTAGAACCCTGCATCACTACAAAAATATTGACGATATTAGACGATCGATACATAGCAGTCCAGCTGTCCGAAATCAAAATCACATACAATACAATACAGTATAAATAATGCTATAGAACAGTGTGATTTTCCTTACAGATTTTATTTTAGTTATAGTTATAGTTATAGTTAATGATTTTTTATTTTAGTTATAGTTATAGTTATAGTTAGTATTATTTTTAGTTATAGTTATAGTTATAGTTAATGGATTTTTATTTTAGTTAATTTTAGTTACTACTTAGTTACAATAATTAAGTCTATAAGCAAAATTGTGCGTATTAATACGCTGTTTCACAATTTACTCAGAGCTATGAAAACCTTTGAAGCATGGGTACAGTCAGCTTCATGAATACACGAGTTCAAAGTAACTGACAAATTTCACAATAAAAATTTCGCATTTTTCGTTCTCATTTATGTCGAATCGTCCATATTGCACTTCCTATTTTTATTTTTTGTATTAACGAAAATAAAGATGAATTTTCGTTAGTGTTATTTTCGTTATAGTTATAGTTATAGTTAATGATATTTTTAGTTATAGTTATAGTTATCGTTAACGAAGTCATTTTATTTTCGTTAACGAACATTTTCGTTATCGTTATCGTTAACGAAAATCACACTGCTATAGAATAGAATAGAATACAATACAATAATCAATGCAAATGCAAACAACTGAATTTTGAAATGTTTGTAGAGAAAGGAGGGAACTTGGGCAATAAATGGTAAACCCCCTCACTCCATTCTCTCTGGAATCCCATTGGCTCCAGTTGCAGCGCTTCTGGCTTGACTGCGCGCCTTTAGGGTGGCTACCGCCCCCAACTTAAATATTACATCCATGACAACACATTTACACAAATACCACCACCACATCCACTACCACCACCACCACCACTTCCATCGCCAGCACACACAAAACACCAACAAAAACAGCACCAACATTACATCTACCACAACACCGATGCGCACATGCCGCATACCACCACCACCCACCGCCACTACCTCCACCACCAACACTACATCCACTACACTCTACAACCGCGTCCACCACCGACACAAAAACACCACAACCTCCGCCACGACCACTACCATCACCACCAATGCCAACAGTACATCCCCACACCACCCACCAGTATGCTCACATACCACCAGCACCCCAGACACCATCTCCATGACCACAAGACCTTCAACTGCCACCACCACCATTCTCCGATGCCCCGGAATGCAAAAACCCAACCCGCCTCCTTCTCACCCTCCGTTTGTGCCTACCCTACCCCTCCGATCGACCGTTTGTTTCTCTGCCACTGTTTAGATTGTAAGATGCTGAACAAGGACACCATTTATATAGCGCCCGTTTATATAAACAAATCTCAGACAGAACATCTGATTCAGACTTAGATGCATTCGATGGCATACTTACTCGGCGATTTCAGACAGAAACATACACACAGACATACACACACCGCCATACAGACAGATATACAGACGGACAGACAGGCGGACTTAGACTGACAAACGGACGGGCGGACGGAAGGAAGGAGGGTTTGATGGCCGTGAGGCGTGGAATGGAAGGAGAGAGCGACGAGGAAGAAAGAAGAGTGTTTCATTGTGTCTGTTTTTTACATGTTTATCCGGCTGAATGACCGTCTGACTGGCTGTATGCGTGTGTCTGCCTTGTCCTTCGTGTCTATATAAACACCTTCCTACCTTTTTTCAGTCCTTCCAACCCTCTGTTCTTCCTTCTGTCAGGCAGGCAGATAGAGAGATAGAGAGGAAGACAAAGAGAGACAGACAGACAGACAGACAGAGAGAGCGAGAGAGAGAGACAGACAGACAGACAGACAGAGAGAGCGAGAACAGAGAGAGACAGACAGAGAGAGAGACAGACAGACAGAGAGAGGGAGAGAGAGAGACACACAGACAGACAGACAGACAGACAGAGACGGAGCATTAGATGGCGACCTACTGGAAAAGTGATAAGTATTCGTCGGATAATAATCCTTCGTCATTCATCTCTAGAATCGTTGGCAACGCAGTCTCTCTCTCTGTCTCTACCCCTCTCTGTCTCCCTCTCTGTCTCCCTCTCTCTGTCTCCCTCGTTCTGTCTGTCTGTCTGTGTCTTTCTCCTCTGCTCCGTTCATCCGACCAACGGCGCATGCGCTAACAAAGCTGCTATTTGCCACCGCATTGACCGCAACCTCGGCGCACTCTGTCAACCGATGAGAGACAGACAGAGAGACATACATACATACATACGTATACAGACACACAGACAGACAGAGTGAAACTGCTGCTTCCAATCGGAAAGCGATTGCTTCCTGAATCTTTTTCTGCCCATCACTTACTCATCGAGCACAGAACCGCAACGCTTCGATCATCCTTCTCCTCCTCCGTTCCATACTTCCTCCTCCTCCCTACTTCCTTCCTACTTCCTTCCTACTTCCTCCTACTTCCTCTTCCTACTTCCTACTTCCTCTACCTACTTCCTCCCTACTTCCTCCCTACTTCCTACCCTACTTCCTCCCTACTTCCTCCCTACCTCCCTACTTCCTCCCTACTTCCTCCCTACTTCCTCCCTACTTCCTTCCTCCTTCCTCCCTACTTCCTCCCTACTTCCTCCCTACTTCTTCCTCCGATCCTCATATTCCTCCACCTCCACTCCATAGCATGAACGAACGTATGAATGACAGAACGAACGAATAGCTCAATGACTGAGACCGAAAATGAATGAATGAATGAATGACTGGATGCAGGAATGAATTACTACGAATACGAATGACTGAATGTATTAATAAATGAGCGAATAAACGAGTGAAGGAATAAATTTGAATAATATGATTTAATTAATTAATAAGTTAATGAATTGCTGAATAAATGAGCGAATGAAGTTAATTGGATACAGATGAGCAAAATGAACAAAGGAAGAACGATGCAGAGAAAGAAATGCAGACAGACTAAGTCACGGTCACTCACAAGTGACAACAGGAGGAAAGGAGATAAAATAGACAAACACACACAGAGACACACATAGACAGGCACAGACACAGACACACACAGACGCAGAGCTGCGCAAAGAATCCTTCAAAGGTCGTTTCGAGGAAATCCGTTCAACACTCTCGAACGCAATATCGTCGGGGAAGGAGGCGGGAAGAGAAGGCGAAATTTATATAGCGCCACGTCAAGGCTCTACGGAATGGACGACCCTCCACAGAGACAGGTGCGTTGCTTTTGTCTTTGAACAGAAACGAAACGATGCCTATAGAATAACAATGGACGAAGAAGAAGTCTGCTCGGATTCTGCGAGATCTACGTTGGAGACGAGGCCTTTGTTTTGGCATCTCTACAGAGACAGAGGACGATGACGATGCCAATTCAGAGGATGCTGCAGCTGGGTAGCGTCCTTGTTTCTATCGGGCGCAGAGGGAGATGCTCTGATCCGCATCCGATGCCAATGGAGGGATGCGGAGGAGGAGAAGGAGGAGGAAGAGGAGGAGGAGGAGGAGGAGGAGGAGGAGGAGGAGGAGAGGAGGAGGAGGAGGAGGAGGAGGAGGAGGAGGGAGAATGCCAGAGACAGAGGCAGATAGCGAATGAGTTGCGACATCTCACTGGTCCCTCTATCTGTCCGTCCGTCTCTTCTTCTCTGTCTTTCTGTCTGTCTGTATGTCTTGTCTGTCTGTATATATGTCTGCATTTGTGTTTCTAT